>JASAMW010002069.1:0-34681 GCA_030247985.1 Epsilonema sp. ZAB3_2 | reverse complement strand
GTCTTTATGAAAATGTTCGTCAGCCACTCTGCACGTAAATTTCGAGAACAATTTCTCAGAGTACACGCCGTATACAAGATATGGGCGTAGGCGCTGAGCGCGGCGCAGGACGCACTCCGGTCCTGGATAAATCACGCATTACGGACACGCCAGGCCAGCCCAGTATACATTGGGGACTATGCTCATACTAAACCACGCAATGCGATACACCAAGGCCCCACCCGGCGCGGGAGGGCTCCGGTCCTCGGATTTTCTACTGAGTTCTGGACACCGAGGCCCCACCCGGCGATTTTCTACTAATTCTGGACACCTAGGCCCCACCCGACGATTTTCTACTGAATTCTGGACACCGAGGCCCCACCCGGCGCAGGAGGGGCTCCGGTCCTCGGATTTCTACTGAGTACTGGACACCGAGGCTCCAGCCCGGCGATTTTCTACTGAATTCTGGACACCGAGGCCCCACCCAGCGCAGGAGGGCTCCGGTCCTCAGATTTTCTACTGATTACTTGACAACTAGGCCCAACCCGGCGATTTTCTACTGAATTCTGGACACCGAGGCCCCACCCGGCGCAGGAGGGCTCCGGTCCTTGGATTTCTACTGAGTACTGGACACCGAGGCCCCACCCCGGCGACTTTCTACTGAATTCTGGACACCAAGGCCCCACCCAGCGCTGGAGGGCTCCGGTCCTCAGATTTTCTACTGAGTACTGGACACCGAGGCCCCACCTGGCGCAGGAGGGCTGCGGTCCTCGGATTTCTACTGAGTTCTGGACACCGAGGCCACACCCGGGGTGCAGGAGGGCTCCGGTCCTCGGTTTTCTCCTGAGTTCTGGACACCGCGGCCCGACCCTGTGACTTTCTACTAAATTCTGGACACCGAGGCCCCACCCGGCGCAGGAGGGCTCCGGTCCTCGGATTTTCTACTGGGTACTGGACATCGAGGCCCCAGCCCCGGCGATTTTCTCTGGAATTCTGGACACCGAGGCCCCACCCGGCGCAGGAGGGCTCCGGTCCTCGGATTTCTACTGAGTACTGGACACCTAGGCCCCACCCAGCGCAGGAGGGCCCGGCCCAAATTCTAAGAGTCTGGACACCATAGCCCAGCCAAAGATTTTCTACTGAATTCTGGACACCGAGGCCCCACCCGGCGCAGGAGGGCTCCGGTCCTCGGATTTCTATGAGTACTGGACACCGAGGCCCTCCCGGCGATTTTATACTTTCGGACACCGAGGCCCACGACGCAGGAGGGCTCCGGTCCTCGGATTTTCTCTGAGTTCTGGACACCGTGGCCCCACCCAGCGAATTTCTACTAAATTCTGGAAAACACGAGGCCCCACCCAGCGCAGGAGGGCTCCGGTCCTCGGATTTTCTACTGAGTACTGGACACTGAGGCCCCACCCGGCGATTTTATACTAAATTCTGGACACCGAGGCCCCACCCGACGCAGGAGGGCTCCGGTCCTCGGATTTCTACTGAGTTCTGGACACCGAGCTAAAGGGGGACTCCGGTCCTCAATTTTCTACTGAATTCTATGTACCGAGGCCCCACCCGGCACAGGAGGGCTCCGGTCCTCAGTTTTCTACTGAGTTCTGGACACCGCGCGGGCGACCCTGTGACTTTCTACTAAATTCTGGACACCGAGGCCCCACCCGGCACAGGAGGGCTCCGGTCCTCGGATTTCTACTGAGTTCTGGACACCGAGGCCCCACCTGGCGCAGGAGGGCTCCGGTCCTCGGTTTTCTACTGAGTTCTGGACACCGCGGGGGGACCCTGTGACTTTCTACTGAATTCTGGACACCGAGGCCCCACCTTGCGCAGGTGGGCTCCGGTCCTCTGTTTTCTACTGATTTCTGGACACTGAGTTAAAGGGGGACTCCGGCCCTGCGATTTTCTACTGAATTCTGGACACCGAGGCCCCACCCAGCGCAGGAGGGCTCCGGTCCTCAGATTTCTACTGAATTCTAGGTACCTAGGCCCCACCCAGCGAGGGGGAGACATCCCACAGAATTCTGGACACGAGTAAAGAGGGACTCAGGTCCTCTTTCTGCGTGGATTCTGGACATGAGTGGGGTGTTACTGAATGAAGGAGACAGGAGGACTGAGTTTCTAGTGAATTCTGGACACTGAGTGAGGGGTCTCAATTCTGGAATTGGGGGTCAGGTCCGTACTTGTGTACCGAGTCCCGACCCAGCGAAGGGGGAGCCCTAGACCCAGGTTCTCAATTTTGAATTCAGTACAAAACACGAGACCGGAGTCCCTGCGCTGGGTGGGGCCTGGGACAGAATTCAGTAGAAAATCCGAGGAGTTCTGGCCGGAATGGAACCTGGTTGGGTCCTGCGCCGGGTGGGGCCTCAGTGTCCAAATTCAGTAGAAAATCGCCGGGTGGGGCCTCGATCCAGTACCTCAGTAGTCTAGGAGGGGGGGCCGGAGCCCTCCTGCGCCGGGTGGCCTCGAATTCAGTAGAAAGTCACAGGGTCGGGCCGCGGTGTCCAGAACTCAGTAGAAAACCGAGGACCGGAGCCCTCCTGCGCCAGGTGGGGCCTCGTTCCAGAACTCGATCCGAGGGACCGGAGCCCTCCTGTGCCGGTGGGGCCTCAGTGTCCAGAATTTAGTAGAAAGTCACAGGGTCGGGCCGCGGTGTCCAGAACTCAGTAGAAAACTGAGGACCGGAGCCCTCCTGTGCCGGGTGGGGCCTCGGTACATAGAATTCAGTAGAAAATTGAGGACCGGAGTCCCCCTTTAACTCGGTGTCCAGAACTCAGTAGAAATTCGAGGACCGGAGCCCTCCTGCGTCGGGTGGGGCCTTGGTGTCCAGAATTTAGTAGAAAATCGCCGGGTGAGGCCGCGGTATCCAGAACTCGGTAGAAAATCCGAGGACCGGAGCCCTCCTGCGTCGGGTGGGGCCTCGGTTTCCAGAATTTAGTAGAAAATCGCCGGGTGGGGCCACGGTGTCCAGAATTCAGTAGAAAATCCGAGGACCGGAGCCCTCCTGCGTCGGGTGGGGCCTCGGTGTCCAGAATTTAGTATAAAATCGCCGGGTGGGGCCTCGGTGTCCAGTACTCAATTGAAATCCGAGGACCGGAGCCCTCCTGCGCCGGGTGGGGCCTCGGTGTCCAGAATTGAGTACAAAATCCCCGGGTGGGGCCCCGCTGTCCAGAACTCATTAGAAAATAGGAGGACCGGAGCCCTCCTGCGCTGGGTGGGGCCTAGGTGTCCAGTACTCAGTAGAAATCCGAGGACCGGAGCCCTCCTGCGCCGGGTGGGGCCTCGGTGTCCAGAATTCAGTAGAAAATCGCCGGGTGGGGCCTCGATGTCCAGTACTCAGTAGAAAATCCGAGGACCGGAGCCCTCCTGCGCCGGGTGGGGCCTCGGTGTCCAGAATTCAGTAGAAAGTCACAGGGTCGGGCCGCGGTGTCCAGAACTCAGTAGAAAACCGAGGACCGGAGCCCTCCTGCACCGGGTGGGGCCTCGGTGTCCAGAACTCAGTAGAAATCCGAGGACCGGAGCCCTCCTGCGCCAGGTGGGGCCTCGGTGTCCAGTACTCAGTAGAAAATCTGAGGACCGGAGCCCTCCAGCGCTGGGTGGGGCCTTGGTGTCCAGAATTCAGTAGAAAGTCGCCGGGTGGGGCCTCGGTGTCCAGTACTCAGTAGAAATCCAAGGACCGGAGCCCTCCTGCGCCGGGTGGGGCCTCGGTGTCCAGAATTCAGTAGAAAATCGCCGGGTGGGGCCTCGATGTCCAGTACTCAGTAGAAAATCTGAGGACCGGAGCCCTCCTGCGCTGGGTGGGGCCTCGGTGTCCAGAATTCAGTAGAAAATCGCCGGGTGGAGCCTCGGTGTCCAGTACTCAGTAGAAATCCGAGGACCGGAGCCCTCCTGCGCCGGGTGGGGCCTCGGTGTCCAGAATTCAGTAGAAAATCGTCGGGTGGGGCCTAGGTGTCCAGAATTAGTAGAAAATCGCCGGGTGGGGCCTCGGTGTCCAGAACTCAGTAGAAAATCCGAGGACCGGAGCCCTCCCGCGCCGGGTGGGGCCTTGGTGTATCGCATTGCGTGGTTTAGTATGAGCATAGTCCCCAATGTATACTGGGCTGGCCTGGCGTGTCCGTAATGCGTGATTTATCCAGGACCGGAGTGCGTCCTGCGCCGCGCTCAGCGCCCACGCCCATATCTTGTATACGGCGTGTACTCCTAGAAAAAAATGTTCTCAAATTTACGTGCAGAGTGGCTGACGAACATTTTCATAAAGACTTCAGGGAGCAGACGTGGTATCCAAGCAAAAACCACATTGGATGCAGATTACATAAAGTTGGTCAAGAATAAGCTAGGTAAAAATGTGCCGAAAAATGAGAATGTTATCACACTTCAGAATCCATAGAAGATACAAAACTCACTGGCAGTACACTAAAATAACGACGCTAAAATCATCCAACATTTTCTAATACAGTCCGTATTTCGCATCCAGAAAATGAGAGATTCCACTGCATCCAAACCCAATACACCTTCTACTTAAAATCATCAGATGCAATCGTATCCGATCGTTGGAAACCAAATCTGGGTTGGGTTGGGGAATACCTAACATCAGATACAATCGTATCCGATCGTTGGAAACCAAGTCTGGGTTGGGAATTATGCTACGGTATCTCTTCTCTACTGGAAGCGAAAGGGTGCAAAAGATATCTTGGAATAAAACTGTAATGACTCGTGTATAAGCCCATATCGTAACCCGCTACACTTGGCGAACATTTCATCCTAATGTCTTCCTGCTATTGGTCAAAAACAACTGCAATAAACGCATGCAATGGCAGCAGTTGAACAAGGAACAATGCAATGCGAAATATTCGGAAACAAATATGTTGAACAATGAAGAATGCATTGCGAACTAAACTTAGCAATAAACAACTGCACAGAACACATTCCAATAACAAATGCGAAAAACACATGGCCACAATGAAAATACGTGGCAATTACAGAACAACATAATCATCCTCTTCACTGGTACTCTACCATACATGCATACTGTACATAACATAGCATAACAAAGGAAGGCTCATACATCGTAACGTAGGTACATATGTACAGTACATTTCATAATGGTGGAAGGCACTACTTCTGTCAAACTGGGTACTGTGGGTTAAACTCGGCCATGGGGTACACCCGAATACCTAAGCAGTGTCCAAGTTGCTGTTTATCAGCAAAATGATACCTACTGTATTTGTCTCAATCGCTCTATTGTTTGCTGGGATAATGCAGCAGGTGGACGGATTTTCACATGGCCGGGTTAGCCGGTAGGACCCTATGCATCCTTAAGTTGACTTTGCTAACTCGGTATCGTGTGCTATAAATACCTCAGGATGTAGCCAACGAAAGTAATGTAAATCGACAAAAATCTATCGATAAATAATAAATATAAGATTAGCCGAATTGATAAAAAACGCATTCGTATGCCGCCTTCTGATTTTTGACCTCTTTTAGCTCTTTGTTGGCGAACCTGCTCTGAGATATTTATTTCTAAACACACTTTTGCGCAGTGAGCAGTCATAAGGGTAAGTTACGGCAATCTCACTGCTTCTAGCAAGAGCCCATACCGTTAGAGAGTGCGACACAAGGCTTTAGTACTGAGAAATAGGGCAGCAAAGCTTATCGGCTGGCTCACAGCTTCAAATAGGGCTATAGATTCGAAACTTAGCTCACGCAAATGCTGAAAGTCTCAGCTTTTTCATGGTGCAAAAATTATTCAGATCCGACCACGGCAAGTGGTCAAAACTTTTGATTCTTTGAAGCCAGGTTTTGCGCGAAATACGCGCCCCCGAAAAACAAAGCTGTGACCGCCGGCCCCGCAATTGCGATCCAGCAGTCACAGCGGTGGCACGCAATTGCGGCTCCAGTAGTCCGCGATGAGTTTGCTGGCACGCAATTGCGGTCCATTAGCATACGACTACCCCAAGCGCTTGCGCAAAGAAGGAAATTATTGAAATAACTCTGCGCACCCAAATCAAACGAAACGAATCGAATCGTCGTTGCGCAAGCGCTTGGGGTAGTCGTATGCTAATGGACCGCAATTGCGTGCCAGCAAACTCATCGCGGACTTGTGGCCCCGCAATTGCGATCCAGCAAACTCATCGCGGACTAGTGGAGCCGCAATTGCGTGCCACCGCTGTGACTGCTGGATCGCAATTGCGGGGCCGGCGGTCACAGCTTTGTTTTTCGGGCGCGCGTATTTCGCGCAAAACCTGGCTTCAAAGAATCAAAAGTTTTGACCACTTGCCGTGGTCGGATCTGAATAATTTTTGCACCATGAAAAAGCTGAGACTTTCAGCATTTGCGTGAGCTAAGTTTCGAATCTGTAGCCCTATTTGAAGCTGCGACAGCCAGCCGATAAGCTTTGCTGCCCTATTTCTCAGTACTAAAGCCTTGTGTCGCACTCTCTAACGGTATGGGCTCTTGCTTCTAGCTTGCATATTCTCGTCATCCTGCTCTCATCTTTTTCCGGATTCTTCACCCATCTTCTTCCTCTGACCTGTCCTCCGTCTCCTGGCTGTATCCCACAGAAGTCAGGTAATTGGACAGAGCCGTGTTCACGACTGCCTGGCAGCACGGAAACAACTGCCCATCGGGTGTTAGCTTCAAACCAACAGACAAGATTTGAAAGGGCTCTTGGTTCTCCAACTTAGTTCTGTCCATCAACCACCCAATCCGACCGCCGCCAACATCCTGCTGGTTGAACTTGTTGATCGTGATGGAATGTGTGGCAGGGTCTATACTGCGGACAGAAGCGAGAACAGGAATTCTAAAAGCAAACTGTATGTATTTACCTGTGCATAGCCCCACAATGCACCCCCAAGCAGGCTGATAGCATCTTAAAGACCGAAATGGGCCTGACGACACATCGCCGAGATCTCCTCACCATTCGATGCAGCGTCGTGCGGGCATCAATTTACGCCAGATTTTGTCTTTCTAGCTGCTCTGTACGTCGAGATATTTTAATTTGCAGTTTTGGTTTTCCCCTTATTTTACTCTGTGGCGAGGTGCATCGGGTTGCATATCTTTTGCGTTGCGCCGTCGTCTTTTTTCCGGTCGCGCTTCGCTCGCGCAGGCGGCGGAGAGCGAAGAGAAAACAAAAGAAACAAAAAAGACGATGGGGCAACACAAAATAATGTCTCGTCACAGAGTAAAATAAGGGGAAAACCAAAACTGCAAATTGAAATATTCCATTGCACAAAAGCCACTTTTCGATCGTACTTGTGAAGTACGAGCGTCACACCACTTTTGACCTGTGGTAGAAATAGCCACCAGCCGAAGTGCAATGGGATATCTCGACGTACAGAGCAGGTAGAAAGACAAAATCGGGCGCAAATTGTTGCCCGCACGACGCTGCATCCAATGGTGAGGAGATCTCGGCGATGTGTCAGGCCCGTTTCGGTCTTTAACTTGGTGTGGGATATAGGTAGCTTATGACCAGCTTATGTAGGTAGCTTTAGGTACTCTATGTAGAGTTTCCGGTACTCCACGGGTGCATCGGGGGACCGAGATCACGAACGAGAGACCTTGTAGCGGAAAGGCTCGAAGCTGGCCAAGCTTGAACCCCACAGAAGCGGCTCTACGTGCAGTCCACTCACTCAGGAAGGAATCCGATGCAGGCCAAACTCAGTCACGTAAGGCCCACAGACAAAACCGGACCGCGGATCCAGCTTGCCACAACTCGAACTGAGTCACCAACCAGGCTTGAAAACCAGGAAGGGCGATCTCCTACAGTCAGCTGTCCACTCCGTGTAGAATCGCTGCAGGAGGAGTCAAGGAGAACCAGCACTCATGCAGAACAGGTCAGGATTTATTGTAGCTAAGAAAAGACAGTACAGTAGATGATGCAGTACACAGGGTCAGTAGATAAAAGTTGATCAGATAAAGCAATCAGTCTTGAAGGGCAGGCAATGGATGGAACCCAAGACTACTGTAAAGCTAGAAATTTTCGGACGCACTTAAATTTCAGACAGCAGGGGGGTAACTGGTTTCGGACAACCTAATTTTCGGACGCAATGCTCTGGCTGTTGTGCATATATGCGAAGGGTGGTTATGACATTGTACGTATGTACTGTACTGAGTACTAAACGCTTACTGTGTGCACGCAAAGTGCATACATGAGAACATAACAAGGCCTACATAATAGACATTCAGTCAGGGTGGTCGTAGCATATTATTTTATGTAAAGTAGTGTACCGAGTGAGTACTATACAGTATGTAATACTTTACGTACATGAGTACATAACGTACTTTAGGCCTGCAGTACATATAAAAATTCGGACAACTTAAATTTCGGACAGAGATTCCTCCGTCCGAAGTCCGAAAATTAGGTTCGTCCGAAAATTTCTAGCTTTACAGTAAGCAAGCGTCAAGGCCAGATTGAGGCTCCCGACCTTTCGACCAGTATGCCTCATTCTAGTGCTCTCTATTAAGACATAATAGCACAAGAGAAGCAGTTTGAAAAATTGGGCAGCCAGTGCGTGAGTCGAACACGCAACGCAGAACGGGATTACGCCCCTATTAGCGCACACCACTATCTGACTGCACAGCTCAATTTCTCAAACTCCCACTCTTGTACTTTGGTCACCGGACTCGCACACGCTCTTTTGTTGGCACGCACAGACGTGCGGCACTGTTTTCAAACTGCTTCTCTTGTGCTATTATGTCTTAATAGAGTACACCCGCGCTAAAGACTATTCCATCATGTCTTGCGTCTAGTGCTCTCTGCTCAAGCTTTGGTCCGGCGAAGTTCTTGCGTGGCAGGCTCGAGATGAGACGGTAGTCGGAATGAAACGAGAATGAAGACTGAGCTCTCGGGCCGCGCTCGCTCCTTTTGTATGATACATAACAGTCGGGAGGGGTGAGCGGCCTTTCTCCTGCCACTTTCTTTGATCGGCGCGCTTGCATTTGCATTCTTCGTGCGCGTTTATTCCTTCGCTCGCTTCGCTCGCTTGCCCGTAGGATGTTTTGTCCCCGATGTCTCAGCCGTAAGAGCCCAAAGGTATATAGTGTGTCCAAAAAACACTACAAATGGTTCCCAGGGGAAAGTCATGCCCGCATGACGGTCGAATCCCGGGCCACCTGTCGTCGGACATTCCGGTCTTCAACAGCTGGAGAACAAACAGCTCATAGCCATTGTTGATCAGGAGTGGTAGAAGTCGTCGGCTCTTCTCAACTGATTCTTCAGGACGACAAACTTCGGAAGCGGCGGAAGCAGAAAACTTCAGACTGTCGGTCGGGTTCTCCATAGCCTATGTACACCATAGGGCCTTTGTACCCATACATATTGGACTGACCTGTGTACCTACAGGTAAAACACAATAAACCATACAGGTAACACTATCGGGTACAGATAAACCCTAACAGATACTTCCCTTTATGTACAGAGTACAATAACAACATCCTACCTTGCCCTACCATGCCAGTAAGCACTCCCTGAAGCACAACATACTATTAGTTGGTACCAATACAAACCCTAACTGGAAGGATACATATGTTGGGCTAAATAAATACATAGCAAATGTCTATTGTCAAATAAACCAATGGTGAGGCATAATGTCACAAAACTCATTAGGGACTAAATACCAAACCTAAATGGTCCATGAAAAATAGGGTGCTCACTAGTTAGCTAAATACAAAATAGATACACTAGGAAAAATATACAATAACAAAAACCTAGTGATATCTTACAGCACACTGGTCAACAAACAAAAGTAAGAAACCATGGGGAATACAGTCGGCAAGGTAAGATACCAAACGAAGTACCTCATCAGTAACTTACAACAACTGACTGACTAAGGCACCAAAACAAAAAAGTATGTAGTAATACCATACCTACGAAATGTACAACTACAAATATGAAAATAGTGAAGGGACTTCTTGTAGGTCGGCTCCAAAACTCGCATCCACACTGCTAGCCACTGCCAGGTCGATTCTTCCTGGGGTCGATCTTCTGCAGGTCATGCTCCTTTCTTCTGTCATCAGGCTTCTGCAATTCACTGCATCATGGAGGCACAGCAGGTTCCTCTAGCAATCCATTGATTCTTCCTCTGCTGACAAGCCTCTTCATTCCTGGATGCAGGAAACTTCTTCACTTCTTCTGATGGTTAGAAAGAAGGCTTTGAGGATCGGTGGAGCCAATTGAGGGTCGGGTCATTCTTCTTCTGCAGGTAGGTAGCTCTGAAGACTGGGGACAGTTCTGAAGTCTGGGATGATGATAGATTGCCAGAGCAGGAACTACATCAGGCAAGGATGGAAACATCCCATAAGATCAGAAGTCGGTTCAGCCAGAGGACTTCCAGCAGCAACCTGAGAGGCCCAGAGATGGTAGAAGAGGAGTCTGGGGTAGATCTTTCATTCAGGAAGCTCAGTCCTTTGCGTCAGCCCTGCAGCATGCCAATGGTCATCACTCATCAGCTGGCATGGAATTGACCCTTGATCAGAAGCAGCCATGAAGATTCTGCCAACATCCTGAGAGAAGAAGGATTGGACCACCTGCATGACAGACTCTCTCGTTCTCAAAGGGAGAGTGTCTGCCATACAAGGATCAAGGCTAGTAGCAGGTCTCAGTTCTGGCTTCTTCATCCTGAGGAGAGATCATGGAAGCTCCTTCTGTAGGTAGAGGTCGTGGATAGTCATGTAGATCAGCATGTCAGTCAATCCTGAGTGGGGCTCATCAACCAGGATGTAGGATGAAGGTAGTCCACCCTGGATCAGGAATCAGCCAAACTCTGCGCTCCACACACAGGTCATCAATCAGCATTGGCGCAGTAGTTGATAATCAGGGATGTGGTCTGTCATCATCGGCTCATTGCCCCAGGTCATCTGAAGATGGTGGGTTCCTGTCCTCATCATTCTGGATTTTCCTTGAAGGACGGGTCAGGATAGCTGCACACTTCTTGCACCAACATCAACCAGAAGCTAGCCAACTGAGATATTGTTGATCGAAGTCGAAGTTGTTGTTGATTGAATTGAGTCAGCTGGACTAAATCGCATTGCTGTTGAGGTGAGTGGCAGATCTTCGCCTTTATCTGAGCCAAGATCTGCGACATCAGCTCAAGAGAAGCAGCAAAGCAGAACCAGCGAATGAAGAAGAGATGGTGCAGAACTTCACTGGTACGGCTTGCCATATTTGAAGTTGGTTGGGTGGTGGTTGGTTGTGCTGAGCCTCAGTCCTGAGTCGGATGATAACAATCCCACCAATGGTCTAGGACAACACTTGAGTGACAACAGGGTCAGGAGGACTGGTACAGCTGTCATGGATGTTGATGGTACAGGAGTAAGAGGGAGTATGCAGTCTCTCTCATCCCCCTAAAGGACAGCAGCAGCCCTCTGCTGCTCAGAGATAGACAGCGGTGGTGGCGGCAGCTGCTACAGTAGTTACTGTGGCAGCGGCTGCGGCAGCACTGAACTTGAGCACAGTTGATGGATTGACCTGGTCACTAGAATATTGCGTTAAGACACCACACCTGGCAGTGCAGGTGGTGCTGGCGCACATCCTCTGAGATGAGTACAGTTGCTGACTGAGGCTTGAGGAGAGTACATTGACTGATGGAGCCAGGCTGACCAGACACTCATGGATGATGATTCTTCCATCCTGCTCAGCAGCTGGGACTGGCTATCTTCTGGCTCATCCATGTCAGGGAATGCTTCAAGGCAGTCATCGGCTTTTTTTTCTTTTTTTTTTGAACATCTCCAGACTGGCAGCGGTGATGGCAACTGCTACCAAAGTCGGTTCAGTGGATTCTCATCTGGAAACTACTGGAAATCCACTTGTCTGGAGGTCAGTCAGCCAAGGGTAGAAGGTAGAAAACAGCAGCTCTGCATGCTGGGAGGCATTCCTTGTTGAGCATTGGAGATGGATGGACCCAGCGGTTTCCATTGACTGCTCCCACTTAGCAGCCAAGAGGGGCCACCAGGTAGACATGGTCATCAGAAGACAGTCAGATCAGTTCCAGGCAGAAGTCAGGAGAATAAAGTTCAGGAGTCAGGAAGTCAGGAATCTTCAGCAAGCACTGAAAAATTGCAGCTTACTGTGCTGTTGTCAGCACAGATGCAGAGGAACAAGCAATCCATGCATACACAATGTAGGGGCATGGAATGCTGGGAAGGAAGGACAAACCATGCATACACAGTGTAGGGGCATGGAGTGCGAGGAAATAGATGGACTGCTCATGCATACACAATGTAGAGGCATGGCATGTGAAGAAAATAGAAAGACCGCCCATGCATAGATGGGGGGGGGGGGGGGGGTTTGGCGGGGGGGGGTGCGCGTGGGGTGACTCTTCTTCTCTCCTCTTCTCTCCTCCAGTTCCAGTTCCAGTAGATGGGGTGCAGGGCTTCAGTCATGATCCACCCCGCTCTGCTCAGGCCGAATTGAATTTCTACCCATTGCAGGACCCCTGAGAACCAGTCTTGCTCAGTACCTCCCCAGACTCTTGATGAGTCTGAGGAGATCCTGCCCACTCAGGCCACGGATGTCCTCAGCTGTGAGGCTGTCCACACCCATGGCCTGGATCCTTTGGTAGCTCAGAGCTACACACTCCCCCAAATGGTGGAGTGCTGTTTCATCCTCCTCCTTGCATAGGGGGCACACTGGATCAGGTGCCACACCTATGGTGAAGAGGTGTCTTCTCACAGAGCAGTGGCCTGTCAACAGTCCCACTACTGTGCGAAGTCTTGCCCTTGGAAGCTGCAGGAGACACCGGGCTCGCTTGAGGTCAATCCCCCCAAGCAGCTCCTTAGCCTGCCTGCATCCAAGGGCCCCCTGCCAGTGGACAGTGTGCTGCTGCCTCAGCCAGACACTAAGTGCCTGTTTGACCACAGACAGTGCAACACCCACCCCTCCCTCCTTCTCTTCCTCCTCCAACTCAGAGCAGGAAGCCTCTTTTGCAAGGGCATCTGCTGCCTCATTGCCCTCCACACCCACATGGGCTGGAACCCATGTGAGCTGAACTTCACTGCCTTCTGCAAGCCTCTGCAGAGCCTGGAAGCATCTGACCACAAGGGTAGAGCTCACCTTAGGCTGTGCTAAGGCCTGCAGGGCAGCCTGACTATCTGAGCAGATTCTGACTGATCTGCCCCCAACCCCAAGCTCCTCCAGCCTTTCAACACAGGCCAGAATAGCCCACACCTCTGCCTGTGGCACAGTAACATGAGACCTGAGAGGGATACTAAGACCCTCCCCCAGATCCCCCAAGTGCACCCCCGCTCCTGAGGACCCATCTACACGGGACCCATCTGTGTAGACATACAGAGACCCTGTGGATGGGAGTGCCCCACTCAGCCATTCCTCCCGTGGAGGAAAGCACACCTTGAACTGCCGTCCAAAGGTAAACACAGGCAGGCACCGGTCACTTGGGAGTTTCATGATAGGGAACTCCCCCATCATGTCACCCTTCAAGCAACAGTGCCCCACCTCTGTGCCCCCTCTGCCCCAAGCCCCAGCCTTTACCAGCCGGTAGCATGCGGCCCTTGCCTCCCGTAGGAGAAAAAGATGCAATGGAGGTAAGGCAAGAGCCACCTCCAGTGCTGCTGTGGGTGCAGTTCTCATGACCCCAGTGGCAGCCACACAAGCAAGGCGTTGGAGTTTCCTCAGCCTCTCCTGTGCAGTCACCAACTTGAGTCGTGGCCACCACACCACCACAGCATAACTGACCCGAGGCCGAATTACAGCCTGGAAAAGCCACATCAAGACCTTGGGAGAAAGACCCCAGGTCTTGCCCACTGCCCTCCGGCACTGCCAGAAAGCTGCCAGTGCCTTCTGGTAGCAATATTTCAAGTGGGAGTGCCAGTGAAGCTTAGAATCCAGGATTACTCCCAGAAACTTCACCTCACTGGCCAGCCTTAGCTCCTGGCCCATGAGCCTTGGAGCTTCAAAGCCCTCCCTCTTGACCTTCTGAGTAAAGAGGACCATTTCTGTCTTCACAGGGTTGACAGATAGACCCGCTTCCTCACACCACCTTTCCACAATTCTAAGACCAGCCTGCACTCTTCTACACACTGTGGAGAGACACAAGCCAGTCACTAAAATTGCCACATCATCTGCATACCCCTGGGTATAAATACCCTGGGAGTTCAGACGCCCCAACAGTGAGTCAGCCACAAGGTTCCACAGGAGAGGAGATAAGACCCCTCCCTGTGGAAAGCCCCTTCTGACCTGAACTGCCTTGTAACAGCCACCCATGGAGGCCTGCACTAGCTGTGAGTGCAGAAACCTCCTGATCCATTGCTGGACCATGAAGGGGACTGACCTATCCTCAAGGGATCCCATTATGGACCTGAAGGGGGCATTATTAAAAGCCCCCTCAATGTCCAAAAAGACCCCCAGACTGTACTCCTTCTTGCTGAAGCCTTTCTCTATCCTCTGCACCAAACAGTGCAGGGCCGACTCAGTGGACCTGCCTGCCCTATAGGCATGCTGCTGGGCCTGAAGGGGGAACCTCTGCAGAGGTCCCTCCCTCAGGTACCTGTCCACCACCCTCTCCATCGTTTTCAAGAGAAACGATGTCAGACTAATTGGTCTGAATGCCTTCGCCTGGTCATAGCTAGGCCGTCCAGGCTTGGGGATAAAGACCACCTTTGCCATGCGCCAGGACAATGGCACATACCCCAGTGCAAGGCAAGCCTGAATCACCCTGCAGAGGATAGGAGCAATTTGCTCCAGGCCCTTCTGCAGAAGTGCTGGAAAAATGCCATCCAGTCCTGCTGCCTTATATGGTGCAAAACGCTGAATGGCCCACCTCACCCTGTCCTCCTGCCCAACCTGCTCAGCCAACCTCCATTCCTCCTTGGCAGGGGGTGGAGAGGCCTCCCAGGGGACTGGACGGACAGACACCTCCTGGCACCCTGGGAAGTGCACACTAAGAAGATGAGACAATGCCTCACCCTCACTGCTTGCAAACTCCCCAGAAGCCAGCCTAATGAGCCCAACTTGACAGCTGGTCTCCCTGCTCAAAACCCGTTGCAAGCGAGCTGCAACTGGAGTGGACTCCACCCCAGAGCAGAACTCCCTCCACGAGTCCCTCTTTGCTGATCTGATCAGCCTTTTATACTCGTTGCGAGTTGCCCTGAACCTGGCCCAGTCCTCACCAGATTGAGATGTCAGTGCCTGTCGCTGACATTTCCTGACATCTCTACGCAAGCGGGAAAGCTCAGCTGACCACCATGGCACCTTTTTGCCTCCCCGCCTGCGTCTGAGAGGACAGGCCTGTTCATAGGCCCCCAGTATGGAGAGGTAGAGGGTATCTAGGGTATCCTCCACCTCTTCCACCGTCTCCAGTGGATCAAAGGCTCCCTCTCCAAGCTCAGCACTGAGAGAACGTGTGTAGCCCTCCCAGTCTGTGGCCCGTGGATTTCTCCACAAGGAGAAAGGCTCCTCATCCACTGCCAAATTGAACTGAATGTACCGGTGATCCGACATAGAGACCTCCGGTGACACCCGCCAACCCCTTACCTCATCCAGAAGACTGAGTGAGGCAAGTGTTATGTCTATGACCTCCTGGCGATGAGGCACCACAAAGGTGGGCTCATTGCCTCGGTTGATCACAAACAAGTCTGTCCCCATCAAATACTCCACTAGGGCTTCCCCCCTTGCATTGCAATTGGAGCTGCCCCAGGAAGTATGATGGCCATTTGCATCACAACCCAGGATCAGTGCTAGACCCTGGGCCCTACAGTGATCCACCAACTGCACCATCTCATCTGATGGAGGTGGCATCACTGAATCAAAGGGAAGATAGGTGGAAGCCACCACTGCCTTCCTCCTTCTTCCCCCTGCCTTAAACTCAACTGAGACTGCAACCTGGTCCCGAGAACAGAACCTAGGCAACTGTACTGCGGTGAGCATCCGGGACACCCACACTGCAGCCCGACATGGACGCTGATCCTCACAGTGACCAGAGAAAAGTTGGCCTCCTGTGCCTGAAAGTCCTCGGATATGATTCCGAAAGACCCATGGCTCCTGTATAAGAGCCATGCTTACCTGCTGCTTAGCCAGGGTGCGACAAAGCAGTGATGTCGCTCCTTTGCTATGCTGCAGGTTGATCTGAGTAATGCTTAGCTGAGCAGACACCATCATTATGCAAGTCTGCAAAGCAACCACACTACTCCCCCAGAGGAGGAAGAGGAAGACCCTACACTAGGAGTAGGACCTTCCTCCCCCATCCACCCACTGCTACCTGAGGACTCTTTGCTGGGACCCTCCTCAGAGGTGGATCCGGCAGCAGAACCCCCATCCTCCCTTCTCTGCTTCTTACCAAGCACCACTACCAGCCAGGAAAGCTTACCACTCCCCCAGCCCCTGCAGGCACTGTAAGTCCACCAGAGACGACGCCAGTACCTACCACGCCTCCTCCAGTCTTCCAGGTGATTTTAGAACCCCAGCGCCTGGGACTTGGGGCCGGTCTCCTTGATCCAGTCATGCGAAGAGAGATGCCGCGTCTTCAGCCGGCCGACGAAACGCCGTCCGTTGCCCACCCCCACGACGTGGACGCCCGCGGCTGGGGGGCCTCTGCAGCATCACAGCGTCACAGCCTTCATGGTCAGTCACAGTGGTTGTGGAAGCAGCTGCAAGGAGGAGCAACCAGCTGTCATGGCAACTGCAAGAGCTGGGTTGTGCAGCTGACTTCTCTGGTGCTGCAGGTCGTGGGTGCAACAGAGACTGTAGTCGACTTGTGATAATGGCTGGATCAAGTCCTGTGAAGCAGGCTCCTTTGCCATTCCTGGTCAAGGATGAAGTTTCGGCTGTTCAGCCTATGCGCTTCCATCTTCGGGCATAGTTGCTACTGGATCTTGGTAGACCAGGATGGCTGGCCAACAAGATGAGGGCTCTGGCTACCAACCGGAGTCCCTCTTCTTGTGAGCAACAGCTCCACTGGGTGCAGATCATGATGGTGGGGTGCAGGCTTCAACCAGGCAGCAGTCACTAGATTCAGTCAGGTAGCCAGTTAAAGAAGTCCAAAATTGACATAATTACAAATAAGCATGAAAATATAGCACTGTAAATAAGCTATATGATACATAACACAGAAAATAGGAATAGTTACTATGGAAGCAATAAGTAACCTGGATTCTAAAAAGAGTTACTATATAATACGATAAACTACCCCCCTGTAATCGATGAAAGGAATAAGTAACCTAGATTCTAAAAGAAGTTTACTATATGATATGATATGATTATCGGGATGTACAGCATTAGAAACACATATTTAGTACAACGGCAGAGAGATGACGAGCCCTATTAAGGCTCACCCTCCTTCTGCGGTTAGTACAACGCATAAGATATATGATACGTATAATACAAAAGGTCCGATATCACAATACATAGTACATTGCATGGTGTATTTATGGTTGAATCGTGGTGCATTGTGTACAATAAAGATACGTACATAAAAATGTAATAAAATGAGGTACATAGTAGTAAGTACAATGCACAACGTCACGTATGTATGTACAAAATGAAAAATGTACGTAATATAGGGTCAGGTAAAAATAACTTGTAAGTAATGTCAGGTAATGTAAATCGTCTCCCTCCTACCAACTAATAAAAGAAGAACCGACCCCGGTTCACTACAGTAAGGTATGGGGAGGAAAAACGAAAAACAAAAAATTTGTTACCGTTAAGATTTAAGGGGGTCTATGGCAAAATACCTTGATTGATAAGGGGGCTATCATACAAAAAGAACAGGATCACAAAATAAAATACAGCACAATATAGTTACAATAATAGGCAACAAAACAGACTAACCCAATTTACAATAAAAGGCAATAAAAACAAAATCTAAAGTTATTGTACCCTTTGGTCATTGGTTGCAAAACCACAACACAAATGTTATGTAAGTATGTACACATAAGGTAATTACTATGTACACAGTCCAGGGGTGTTTGGCACGCTGTAAATTGTAGCAATCAGGTGAGTCAGGTTCAGCAGGGGTCTGAGGATAACAATCACTCCCATTGAGTCAGGGTTCAGCAGTCGCAATCCATCTGGCAATGGAGCTGAACTTTCAATACCATAGGGCAGAGGTAGGTAGGTGCTGACTAGGTGAGGGATGATCTGATAGTCTAGTAGTTCAAACGGTTCTGTCTGGTCCATTTGAAGAGTCCACTTCTTCTGCAAACATTGCAATTCTGTATTGTTCACAGTCAGGCCTGAAGAGGAACTGAATCAGCAGTCGGCGCAGCATTCTGCTCAGAGCGGGGCATGGTTGAACTTGAAAGTCATGCCACTGGGAACACCAGATGTATCCAGGCTTGATTGTTGTGACAATCTGCTGCTTATCCCATTGACCAAGAAAAGGAGCCAGAAGTCTTCAAGAACAGTCCAGGCTTCCACTTCAGGTCCAAAGTCCAGGGAGAAAATTCAAAGCAGGGGTCGGGTCGTGAAGATAAAGTTTGTCCCTGCTGTTGCAGCTTCTGATGAAACAGCTATGCAGCTGTCTCCAGTGGGGCTGGAGTCGTTCGTTCATCACCAAGGGGTGTTTTTCGGCGCCAGCAAACATCCGAAATCCTCTTCTTCGAAGTAGTTGAGTCCTTGCCATAAACAGATAAGGGTGAGGCTAGCTCATCCAGGTCGAAGTTCGAATCATGGAAAGCTGGATTCCATGGCGATTGGTAGGAGTTTCAGCTGGGCGAAGGCTGATGGTGAAGCTGTCACCAAACCATTGCGGTGTCGGATCTCAAGATGTCTCTTCTTCAGCTTCTCCGTTTTCGGTGGTTGGGACTGGATGTGAATCGTCGTTCTTCTTCTCTTCGAACTGCACTTGCCGGTTAGTTAGACTGCGGGTCGCCAAATGGTCAGAATCAGACAGAATAGCTGCTGACTTCTGAGCATGGGGCATTCCAACTGCAGTCAGATGGTTCGGCAAGGTTGGCGGCATGAGATTGCGGATCTTGGGTCTAATCTGCTCCTGACGGCTTCCACCAGATCGAAACGATGGGCCAAGCCTGCTTCCTGCAACTGCGTAGCCCATACAGGCAGAAGGAACGTCAGTAAGTTGCAATGTGTAGTGTAGTAGTAGTAGATCTCATGCGGCATGCATCGAAGGTCAAGAATTGTCAATGACGCACCAGACTGCGAAGACGCTTGATGAGCGGATAGAATGGCTCATGATCTGGGTTCCAATGGATCACAGCCAGTTCAGCTTCAGCTGGGTCGGTGATGTGGATCAATGGTGGCGTCTCCAAAGTCGGCTCATGCATCATACTGCAATGGTCCAGTCCAGCGAAAACAGGAGTCTGGGAGATGAGGTGACCAAGTTCCTCTCATCCTACCATCATCAGACAGTAGAGAAGTAGATGCTCAGTCAGTCACCATCAAACCAGATGAGGAGAATTGTTGCTGTAGATCCGTCAGCAATCCAGCGACTCCACAGATGGCGATGAGCTTCCTGCACACTTCGGATGGCTGGTCCTGGAAGGGTAGATACTGGACTCCATGTTCCACTTCAATCAGGTACTGCAAAATAGCATCAGCAACAGGCTGCACAATGCACACAAAACAAAGTCTGGAACACATAGTGTATGTACATTTATGTACAGTATTGTATCACTCTGAAGTCAGAGCAGCAGCAGAGTCTTTGTCTGTTCTCACACAGAAAACGGACATAGAGTCTGCGGCGTCTGCTGATAGCACCACTTGTTCTGGAATGTCTGGTGCTTCATATTGTTCTGCATTCTTGATGTCGTGTTGTGTGTGATGTGTTTCAGATCCACAGGCCAGGGAAGATGAAATCAATTCCAGGCTAGCCGTTCACAGGGATCGATGGTGGTCGGCTGTTGTGGTGAAACACTGGAGGCCTGAGAAGAAGCGAGCTACTTCAAAACTGCGCTGTCCTGCGTCAATGTCAGAGACTGTTGAAACGTGAGTCCAAACAGGGCTAAGAAGAAAGCAGGTCCAATCTGAGAAGACTGCACAGAAGATATTGATGGTCGTTGGCCTCCTGGGATGGGGCTCAGCTCTGGTTTGTCCATTGCTGGTGGATGAGCTCGATGAGGGACGGCGAGCTGCGAGTGAGGAGACAGTAGGCTGTTGTGTCCAACAGCCTGCGGTCTCTTCTCACAACTGATGTTTTCTCCTCCCAGTGAAGCGATGGCGGTCACTGGGGCAGCAGTCGGGTTGGAGGCGATTCTCTCCAAGGGTTGGCTCAGCATCTCCGTCAGATTCTGAAGACAAGACGTCAGCTGGGTCAAGGTTGGAGTCAACTGCTGAAGTGAAATCGAAGTCAAGGACAAAACCAGGTGAGACCAGTGCAGTGTCAGATGAGGATCTGCTGGAGCCATTGGCGCATTCTTCGCTCAGAATAGCTGTGGCGGAGTTTGCTGAAAGAGGCGAATGTGAAGACGTAGAAATGTTGGGTCGGACCGTTGGTAGTAACAGGCAACGTAGTGAGTAGTGTAGAGGGAATGGATTGGTCGGCGAGTTGTTAGTAGAAGTGAGTAATATTGCGTCATGGATGCCGTATGTACAGTGTCTTCTTTTAGTTGGTTGTTGACTAAGATCGAGGGTGCCTGTCTTGCCATTGGCGTTGCATAGTCTGAGTCCATCATTGAAGGCGGGGAAGAAGTAGTAGATGCTTCAGGGTGAGTCGGGGAAATTCGGGACACGTGTTGCATCAGTCCTGTACATGCCAAGTACAAAGCGTCCAATGGTTGCTGGCTGTCCATGCTGAGCACCTATTACACGCGCTTGACTTCAGCTCCCTGCGCACCACTGCCGCTGCAGGCGAAACCACAGAGAAGCAGTTCTTGTAGGGCGTGTCCAGCAAGAGAAGTCGGCAAACCACCTGGCCGGGACTTCCACTTGTAGAGTTTCCGGTACTCCACGGGTGCATCGGGGGACCGAGATCACGAACGAGAGACCTTGTAGCGGAAAGGCTCGAAGCTGGCCAAGCTTGAACCCCACAGAAGCGGCTCTACGTGCAGTCCACTCACTCAGGAAGGAATCCGATGCAGGCCAAACTCAGTCACGTAAGGCCCACAGACAAAACCGGACCGCGGATCCAGCTTGCCACAACTCGAACTGAGTCACCAACCAGGCTTGAAAACCAGGAAGGGCGATCTCCTACAGTCAGCTGTCCACTCCGTGTAGAATCGCTGCAGGAGGAGTCAAGGAGAACCAGCACTCATGCAGAACAGGTCAGGATTTATTGTAGCTAAGAAAAGACAGTACAGTAGATGATGCAGTACACAGGGTCAGTAGATAAAAGTTGATCAGATAAAGCAATCAGTCTTGAAGGGCAGGCAATGGATGGAACCCAAGACTAAGCAAGCGTCAAGGCCAGATTGAGGCTCCCGACCTTTCGACCAGTATGCCTCATTCTAGTGCTCTCTATTAAGACATAATAGCACAAGAGAAGCAGTTTGAAAAATTGGGCAGCCAGTGCGTGAGTCGAACACGCAACGCAGAACGGGATTACGCCCCTATTAGCGCACACCACTATCTGACTGCACAGCTCAATTTCTCAAACTCCCACTCTTGTACTTTGGTCACCGGACTCGCACACGCTCTTTTGTTGGCACGCACAGACGTGCGGCACTGTTTTCAAACTGCTTCTCTTGTGCTATTATGTCTTAATAGAGTACACCCGCGCTAAAGACTATTCCATCATGTCTTGCGTCTAGTGCTCTCTGCTCAAGCTTTGGTCCGGCGAAGTTCTTGCGTGGCAGGCTCGAGATGAGACGGTAGTCGGAATGAAACGAGAATGAAGACTGAGCTCTCGGGCCGCGCTCGCTCCTTTTGTATGATACATAACAGTCGGGAGGGGTGAGCGGCCTTTCTCCTGCCACTTTCTTTGATCGGCGCGCTTGCATTTGCATTCTTCGTGCGCGTTTATTCCTTCGCTCGCTTCGCTCGCTTGCCCGTAGGATGTTTTGTCCCCGATGTCTCAGCCGTAAGAGCCCAAAGGTATATAGTGTGTCCAAAAACACTACACTATAACATTTGGGGCTATGCATAGGGGGGCGATGCATGGGGGGCTATGCATGGGTAAATACCGTACATGCACTGTACAACAACCAATTAGACCCATTCTAAAATGGGCTTTGTAAAACCCATTATAATAGGGAATCTAAACCACCGCGCGCGCGCACTTGCCTCCTTCGTTTACACTGTGCGCTCCATTCTTCCCATAAGCCCAATTATAAATAGGGTACTGTGGGGTAAACCCGGACACCTAGTATATCTCAGCAATCATAAAGACCGAGTGAGACAAATATGAAATCAATCGATTCCTTGAACTCTTCTCTTTCAAATGAGCTACCATGTTCATCATTTGCTGAAGCGGCAATTTCACAACAGCTTACCGTATTTACCCATGCATAGCCCCATGTTTTTGAGAGGTGCACAGAGGCATATTTTTTAGGTCAAAAGCACATGTTTTAGGGCATAATTGAGGTCAAAACAGGGTTATTCTAGTACAATACACCCCCAAGCAGGCTTATAGGCATCTTAGCTTGGTGTGGGAGTGGCTATGGGTAGCTTATGACCAGCTTATGTAGGTAGGTTCAGGTACTGTACAGTACATAGGGCATTTTTTATGTTCTGCCAATATGGGGCTATGCATGGGGGGGCTATGCATAAGGGGGGCTATGTATGGGTAAATACGGTAGGTGTCCGGGTTTACCGTGTCCGGGTTTAACCCAAAGTACCCTACCTAACGTATCCTTTCCTTATGCAGTTGTTCTGTTTTCCACTTTTTAGTACCTTGGACAAAGCCTCTCCGCGCAGCATTTGACGAATTCTGGGGCTAGTAGAATGACGTCTCCCGATCGAATGACCCAGTTCGCCGCTGGCGCTGGATGTTGATGAGGTGGCTGCTGCTGCATGACACCAGATAAAAAGCCTATAATAATGCGTGTACGTACGCTGTTGAGCATGCTACAGTATGCATCAAACGCTAAAGCCAAAATCTGCGTTGGCGTTGACGCCGGCGGTAAGGCTCATACATAAAACGAGCAAGCGGCTCTGAATCGGGATTACATATTGCTCGTCAAAGTGCGATCGTGACAAAAGGTGGGTTATGGCTTTTGACGATTCAATTTCGACGATTGATGTGTAATTCTTCACATTGTTACGTACTCTGACGATGCATTCTTCAGTTCTGCAGTGCAAATCTGGCTAATGGTGATCGTGACGGTGACGATTGAAAACTGAGTTGAAAATACTTGACGTAATATGTAAATGACTCCTAATAAAATCTGTGCTCATAAATGGCCAGATTGCATATTTGTGTCTAGATAGCATTCGTGGCGCAGGACAATGGCGACAAGCTTTCAATACTTTAGCTGGTTTTCGATTCCCTGACATGTAATGGAATTTTTATTTTAAACCGTCAAGGTGGAAGTCCAACTTTGCATTTTTATGGCGGGTGCACATTTGTTTCACTTGTGCAACTACGTAATTATGGTCACGTGCACTGAATAAAATTGGCTTCACGATCGATTTTCATCTCCTCGCTCGTGAAAATGACGTGAAGATCAACTTCCATCAGTCTTTCAGACTGCCCTATATTTTCAAAGCTGACCTTGCAAGGTTTTGCTCTGCCATTGGCTTTGGTTCGGCTCTAGATTCGTTACTGTCACGCTTGGTTCATTAGTTCGTTAGTGTCACGTTCTTGGTTCTTCATTCTTGGTTCGTTAGTGTCACGGTTGCTCGAAAAATGGTTCCGCTTTAGAATCGTTAGCGTCACGCTTGGTTCAAAAGATGTCAACTAAAGTCGTCCCAGCCGCGTTCTGCCGTGTGTTATAAATATCTCCGGATCCAGCCATCGTAGAGCAAAGCGGTTAAAAATCTCTCGATAACTTTTAGCGGGATTGAAAATAAAAAAAACCGCATGCGTCTACGAGCCCTCTGTGTCGAGAAATCGCCAAATTCCTTAAGTATGAAAAATGTACTAAAAAGGAACACTTTTTCCGATTATTCCACATAAATGAACAATGCCGCAAAAACTTTTTTATTAAAAGTAGCCTATCCTATGAAATTTGATGTAGATTTCAAAAATAGTATCAGTGTTTCAAAAAAATTTAACCCCTAGTATATAATTTTGCAAAATTTGTATATTTTTGACAATTTTTGGGTAGGGGTTAAATTTTTTGGATCAACGATACTATTTTTGAAATCTACGCCAAATTTTACATAGGATAGGCTACTTTGATGAAAGAGTTTTGGCGGCATTGTTCGTTTATGTTGAATAATTGAAAAAAGTGGACATTTTTCATACTTAAGGAATTTGGCGATTTCTCGGCACAGAGGGCACGACCTCACTATCCATACAAATGTGGATTTTCAAAATTAAAAAGTCACGACCCATACAAAAGTTTTCACAATTGACGATTACGAAAACTGAAAAAAACTAAGTCAGACAATTTTTCACAAATTTTCACGATTTTAACCAAGAGCCATAAAAATGCACGATTGAAAAATGGGATAAAATGGCGATTGGCCCAACGATCCATACTAAACATCACGATCAGAAAAATTTCAAAATGTCCAATCGTCCATAGTTAAGCAAAAAAATCACCGCGGTCAAGAAATTGAAGAAATGTCATCATTTCCAAAAAGTAGAGTGACAAAAAACGAAAGTAGACGGCGAGTGCTGGAGAATTGATCACGATCCGAAAAAGTAGACTTGATCGTCTTTAAAACGATTTCGGTTCGACTTAAAGGGATAACACAACCAATACATCAACTTAGGTAGCTGGGACTGTAATTTATTTCTGTTTTGCTATCAATTTCCAGTTATTGCAAAAAAGCATGTACAGAGTGTCCCAAAACATACTCCGGGGGTTTCCGCGCTTATAACTCTCCAGTTAAAGCTCAGATTTCAATGCGGTTTTTTCTGTTGTGTAGCCAAGGCTTGAACTTAGACACAGGCAAAATTTCATCTGCGTAGCTTAATCGGTTATGGTTTTATTGGCCCTCAAAGTGTTGGGTCCGTTTTTCGCAGTTTCTCCTTCAGTACAATAGCGGTTTTGAGTGGAGATAGCTTCAATTTGCATTTACGCGTCAGGACTTTGAACTTGGCGTCCACACATCAAGTTCTCTTGCAATGTAGTTGGCTCTAAGTCACTTAGAACAAAATTAGCAGTGGTTACTAGCGAACTATGCTGAATATGCCGAACTTAGATTATTCAGGGAAAAGTCTATAGAAAAGGGGCTGGAGAATGTAGCTGTTTTGAACCGGTTCCAATTGCAGCAAAATCTCGAAATTTTGCCAGCCTCTAAGTTGAAGCCTTGGCTATATAATGCAAAAAACCGCATTGAAATCTGAGCTTTGGATCGAGAGTTATTACCGCGTAAAACGCCAGAGTATATTATGGGACACCCTGTGTATATTCTTCTGAGTATCAAAGTATCGTTCTTCAAATTCCCTGGTTAATAGTGAAGATTGCAAAGCCTAGTAGAAACCAATAGAAAAGTGGTGGGCCGGATGGCACCTTGAGCCCATGATACCAGGCCACATGCACAGGACTTTGCATCAACGTCACTGAAGAGTTGTTACATTGATGTTCCAAGTACTTTACTTAGTACTTTTTTCCAGGTACTTTTGTCTTTTTTGGCCAAAAAGTACTTTTTACTTACTTTTTACCTGCGTAAACCCAGATTGGTTTACCCGATTTTACTTTTTACTTTTTGTTTTCAGATATTTTACCTGAGTACTTTTGCTTCAGTAAAAAGTACTTTTTACTTACTTTACTTTTTACTGCCGTGGAAAACACAGTAAAAGAGTGGTTTGAACTTGACTTCGTCAAGTTTTCGCATAATTTTCAGGGCAATACTGCCGATTTTCAACATTGTTAATTTATTCATGCAATGACAATATTGGCAAAAAAACGATTTCCTCTCCTATGCTACGATCGAACGATCACAGCTAGTCATATCAGAGCTGAATTTTACTTTCTACTGCCTAAGCTTGTGTATTTTTCCTTATTTTGTAGGGCAAAATTTTACTTTTTACTTACTTTTTACTTTTATTTTCCTTTGCGTTTTACTTTTTACTCAGACCCATTCCGAACAGCCACAGTAATTTACTTTTTACTTACCTGACCTGGGAGCGGTCCCAGGTAATTACTTTTTACTTACCTAGTACTGGTAAAGGCGTTTGGAACATCAATGTGTTCAAGAACGATTGTGTGTTGATGGACGATGGAGTATACTCAGGTAATGATACATTATCCCAATAGGGTCCATTTGGGACTATTATGTCCCAAGTCGTTTTATGTGGAAAGTTTTTTGGTGTGGTTTATGTATACGAAATTTCAAATTTTCTTTATAGGCCTACATGCTCTGGAACTGCTGTATACATGGAGTATTTTTTCGAGCAAATTTTTGACGTTCATTTTTGTATATGACGCCACTTATTAGCATCGATGAGGTATAGCAAAGAAGTGATCATTCATATGGCACATGATTTTGGCACATTTTCATACATTATTTGCATATCATGTACTGTATGGGGCTGGTTGCGAAAGCAGCGTGATCGCCAAATCTGGCGATATTTGTCCCTCTAGAGCATTCCTTGAGAATACTGAGGTTCAATTCAAAAGTACCCACTACTTTCCGGTAAAAATATAATAGAAGGAGTCCGCGGACCTCAAAGAAGCTGCCACCGTCGGAAAGAAGCAAGAATCGGCGCATTCAATGGTGCCAGTTTTATTTCTCTAAGACCGCTGGAATGCTCCGATAACTTCGCATGTGAAAATCAGCCTTGTATGGAAGTGGCCCTTTGTGACTCCCCCTTTATTATTACTGTACTCCTGACATTACGTACAGCACTAGTCTCCTTGTCCTTAAATATCTTGTTCTTCGCTTCGCTGTTCCCTAAAGAACCCTTCGAAGGGAACCTGCTTGTGCCGTAATCTGCTGTGTATTTCTGAACTCGAGTTCCCAAATCGGGGTCAGGTCAGTTGGTGAAGGTAGAATATACTGTACGTAGCTCATCGTCAACACACTCGCCAATGCAGCAACGAATTACCGTATTTTTGGGTGTATATCCCCCCATTGTATATCCCCCAGTGTATAACCCCCATTGGCAAAGCATAAATTTTGCCCAGTGTATATCCCCCCTGGTGTATAACCCCCCATGTACTGGAAGGTACCTAGCCTACCTATGTAAGCTGGTCATAAGCTCACTATAGCTACTCCTACACCAAGCTACTATGCCTATAAGCTTAGCTGAGCATGTCTTGTACTAGAATAACCCTGTTTTGACCGCGATTATGCCCTAAAACACGTACTTTTGACCTCAAAAACATGCCTCTACACATTTCTCAAAAACATAAATTTTGCCCAGTGTATATCCCCCCATTGTATATCCCCCCAGTGTATAACCCCCCATCAGACCTCTCGATTTTTGTATAGCCCCATGGGGCTATACACCCAAAAATACGGTATTCTACGGCTGGTGGCGGTAGGTTTTGCCATAGGCTTATATTTCGAGTTTTTCAAGCCGTCATCGCTTCTTTTGCGATTACTCCGAACTGCCAAGCAGAATCGCACTCAAACTGAACTATTAAGGCAAGGTTTCTGAGTCATGTGAGAGTCTGACTATAGAACCGGACACCCTCAAAATTTCACATTTCTTGTTCGGTTCATAAACAAGTACTACCAGGACTCCATAATAGAGAAGAACTGAACATCTGTGAACTAACGGCGTGCACAGAGTTAGGGCCCGATAAGGGGCAAAAGCGTCCCCCAACTGGGGATCCCGTCCCCCATCTGGGGGACGTCCGCCAATTCGGGATCCCGTCCCCCATCTGGGGGACGTCCCCCAACTCGGGGACGCCGTCCCCCAACTGGGGGACGCTGGAGGCGACACTCAGCCACATAGTAGGAGGCGCCGCAAAAACTCATAAACTTGATGTTTCAAGTTTATGCTACACCTGGGCGGTGAGCTCCAGCAGGTCGGTGTTTGTTTATCCAGCATTCTAAGGTGCGTGCAGAATTCTGTACACACCTTTTTTGCCTGGGTAAACACCGACCTGTCTCAGGTGTAACATAAACTTGAAACATCAAGTTTACGAGTTTTTGTGGCGCCTCCTACTAACTATGTGGCTGAGTGTCGCCTCCAGCGTCCCCCAGTTGGGGGACGCCTCCAGGATGGGGGACGGGGTCCCCAGTTGGGGGACGCTTTTGGCCCTTATCGGGCGTAGCTCTGTGCACGCCGTTTGTTCACAGATGCTCAGTCCTTCTCTATTATGGAGTCCTGGTACTACAACACATGGGGAATCGAATGCATAAAACCGCATCTCAAAATTCGCCCTCGTTGAGGAGTTATAGATGCGCAAACCCTTCTGACCCATTTTAAAGTGAAAATTACATAAAATACCGTATTTACCTGTGCATAGCCCCATGGGGCTATGCAAAAATTGAGAGGTCCTATATGGGGCTATGCATAGGGGGGGGGGGGGGGGGGCAAGCATAGGGGGGGGGGGATATGCATAGGACATTTTTTATGTTTTTGAGAGGTGCGCAGAGGCATATTTTTTCGGCCAAAAGCACGTGATTTAGGGCTGTGCGTGATTTAAAGCCAAAAGCACTGTGCGTTTCCATCCAGCAGTGGGAAGAGAAGAGCAGCCCTTGACTACCGCCTTTACGGGAAGAGCGCCGACGAAATGGTACCGGAAGTGGCAAGAAGAGCTGGCCAGAGCCCTTGAGCTTATGGAGCGCCTGTGGAAGGGAGGTGGAGCAGTGGTGCCCGCTCCTCCGCCACAGTCTGCGCCAGCGAGTCTGAAGCAGTATCCGGTTCCGACCTTTCTGCAATATCAGCTGCCGCCGTACCAACTGCCGCTGTGCCAGCTGCCCACAGAAACGGGATTGCAGTACCTGGACGAACCCCTATCGAGTGTACTGATGCCCACGGAGGGTTCGGACAGTGACACCTCCGAAACCCCGTCTACATCTGTCGTTTCTACTGCATCTGGTTCCGACCGGCGCCAAGTGGAGTTTGTGGCCCCGACTGGCCTTGCGCCGCGCCGAACCCAGAGTATCGGCACTCAGAAGAGAAGATCCGACTCCCCTGCAGAAGTGGCGGGTAGACCCTCAGCCGTACCGCAAGGAACGGAGGAGGAACAGCCAGCCACTGCCTTCATCCCGGATGACGTCAACGATGATGTGGGTACTGGTGTGAAGCCGCCGACCTTCATCTTCTGTTCAGAACTGTTGTCCGACCTGCAGGCGGATGCTCTAGAGGAAGCCGACCGATTCTACCAGGAATGTGGAGTCAACCTACCAACTAGCGTGCTGCGTATGGCCGAGGGTTATGCCAAGAGATTAGAAAAGTATGCTACGATGACTATCGAAGAGTGAAGAAGAGACGCGAAGACCAGGAAGCTGAGAGCTGATGGTTTTCCGTTCTATGGCTACGCCCACGCCGACTACAACCAGCTACGCCTAGAAGATATGCTGACCCACACCCTCAATACCGAAGTGATGCAGTGGAGCGACAAGTATTGGTACCGATTCGTGTTGAGTTCAGTGAAGAACCGAGATGTATGGGACATCTATCCGGAAGACATGCACGAGCGAATCTACGCAAGAGCAGCTCGCTACTATCGTTCGGTCACGCGAATCAACTACTACCTGATGGTTTCGCAGAAGAATGGCCGACCCCACTATACGAAGACCAGAAGTGTCGCCCCCGCTACGACCTTCGTCACTGAAGCGTTGCCGCCGACGGTGGAAGAATTCATAGAAGATCGAGTTTCTGGCAAGCCATTGGAGCCAACGTTACCATATCAGTGGCATGGGGATCCGACCAAGATGTCTCTGCATACTGCCCTGACCCCTCAGAATGTGAAGCGGAATCGTTTGATCAAGCAGAGAAAGCAGCGAAGAACCGCAGAAGCGATGGTGGGACAGCGTGGAGGAGAGCTGAGTGCCCCTCGTGAGATACATCCGCCAAAGACAAGAAAGCGAGTGCGTCGATGCCGTTCAGCTCAATCTCAGTCTCCTAGTCCAGCAGCGAAAGGACAAGAAGAGGTGGATGCTAGAAGACAGCCGACGCTGCCTCAAGTGCCGACCCCAGTGACTTCACCCGCATCGAAGAGATCGTCCTTCAAGATAGTGGCCAGTGGAACGGAGAAGGCAAAAACGAGATCTACTACGCCGACCCACAGTGTCACGCAGAAGAGTGTGAAGGAGATGCGACTCGAAACGCTCCGATCCAAAGCTGCATGGTATGCCGAACTGGTGGAACAAGGGAGAGCTCCGGTGAAGACAGCAGGAGAATGCTACATGAATGCCAACGACCCCCCATGCTATGTGTTAGAAGACAGAGAGTGGGTGCGGAAGTCGAAGAAAGAACCGCCGTTCAGCTTCTCCTTGAATCTATCGAAGAATGAAGTCTCACGTGCGCAGTGGCTGACTCTGAATCATCACCTCAGTAAGGGAAGACTCTGCGCCATGGTGATGACCAACATGAAGAAGTCAGATCGCCGACACCTCTCCTATGAACCCCCGAAAGGCTACCAGCGGAAGATGGAGATGAACGAAGTGAAGTTGCATTGGGAGGTGTACGATGTGAAGGAGACTGGAGGAAAGAAGGTGGAGGTGGCTCGCTTCGTGTACCTGTCTCTCCCACTCCGAGTTGAAGGCTTAGAAGAAGACTTGGAACTCTACCGGAAGAAGATTGAGGAGCTGGAGGTGGAAGGAGTGAAGTAGGAAGTGGAGCCGACCTGTCTACTGACCGACTCACAGCGTATGTAGTCTACGTATGTTACTAATACACTGAGTTAGTGAGACGAATGTACATACATACCGTACGTATACGTGTTATGTATTCTTGCTAATGACCCCGATTTGGGAACTCGAGTTCAGAAATACACAGCAGATTACGGCACAAGCAGGTTCCCTTCGAAGGGTTCTTTAGGGAACAGCGAAGCGAAGAACAAGATATTTAAGGACAAGGAGACTAGTGCTGTACGTAATGTCAGGAGTACAGTAATAATAAAGGGGGAGTCACAAAGGGCCACTTCCATACAAGGCTGATTTTCACATGCGAAGTTATCGGAGCATTCCAGCGGTCTTAGAGAAATAAAACTGGCACCATTGAATGCGCCGATTCTTGCTTCTTTCCGACGGTGGCAGCTTCTTTGAGGTCCGCGGACTCCTTCTATTATATTTTTACCGGAAAGTAGTGGGTACTTTTGAATTGAACCTCAGTATTCTCAAGGAATGCTCTAGAGGGACAAATATCGCCAGATTTGGCGATCACGCTGTAGTGACCACAACAAGTAAAGTACTTTTACTTTTACCGGTTACCGGCACCCATTTTTGCTGCCAGTAATTACTTTACTTTTACTGTTACCGGACGCCCTTTGAAAATCGTACTTTTACTTTACCGGCAATTTTGAAAATTTTACCGGTACCGAAAAAATTTGGCAACAGTAAAAAAGTAAATTTTGTCAATAATTTAGCCGCACATCACTGGCTGCGAAACGTTTTCGTGCATGTTTTTGCTATAAATACTCAAATTTTTTCTATGAAATGAATGCGTACATACATACAGTCATAATTAAATACATACATGCATAGATACGTATTGCATGAGCATTTTGAAGCAAATGAACACATATTTATTTTATTTACCCTACCGCCTAAGTACAGTAGCACTAACTGGTAAAAACCCCTCCGAAAACCCCTGAAATATGTATGTTTTTACTTTTTACCGGCAGCAGTTTACCTTTTACTGGACATTGAGCAGCTTCGGTAAAGTAATTACTTTTACTTTACCGGCTTTTCCTAGTCCCGCCGGTACGTACTTTTACTTTACCGAAATTTTCAAAAGTGCAAGTAACGGTCACTATCACGCTGCTTTCGCAACCAGCCCCATACAGTACATGATATGCAAATAATGTATGAAAATGTGCCAAAATCATGTGCCATATGAATGATCACTTCTTTGCTATACCTCATCGATGCTAATAAGTGGCGTCATATACAAAAATGAACGTCAAAAATTTGCTCGAAAAAATACTCCATGTATACAGCAGTTCCAGAGCATGTAGGCCTATAAAGAAAATTTGAAATTTCGTATACATAAACCACACCAAAAAACTTTCCACATAAAACGACTTGGGACATAATAGTCCCAAATGGACCCTATTGGGATAATGTATCATTACCTGAGTATACTCCATCGTCCATCAACACACAATCGTTCTTGAACAACTCTTCAGTGACGTTGATGCAAAGTCCTGTGCATGTGGCCTGGTATCATGGGCTCAAGGTGCCATCCGGCCCACCACTTTTCTATTGGTTTCTACTAGGCTTTGCAATCTTCACTATTAACCAGGGAATTTGAAGAACGATACTTTGATACTCAGAAGAATATACACAGGGTGTCCCATAATATACTCTGGCGTTTTACGCGGTAATAACTCTCGATCCAAAGCTCAGATTTCAATGCGGTTTTTTGCATTATATAGCCAAGGCTTCAACTTAGAGGCTGGCAAAATTTCGAGATTTTGCTGCAATTGGAACCGGTTCAAAACAGCTACATTCTCCAGCCCCTTTTCTATAGACTTTTCCCTGAATAATCTAAGTTCGGCATATTCAGCATAGTTCGCTAGTAACCACTGCTAATTTTGTTCTAAGTGACTTAGAGCCAACTACATTGCAAGAGAACTTGATGTGTGGACGCCAAGTTCAAAGTCCTGACGCGTAAATGCAAATTGAAGCTATCTCCACTCAAAACCGCTATTGTACTGAAGGAGAAACTGCGAAAAACGGACCCAACACTTTGAGGGCCAATAAAACCATAACCGATTAAGCTACGCAGATGAAATTTTGCCTGTGTCTAAGTTCAAGCCTTGGCTACACAACAGAAAAAACCGCATTGAAATCTGAGCTTTAACTGGAGAGTTATAAGCGCGGAAACCCCCGGAGTATGTTTTGGGACACTCTGTACATGCTTTTTTGCAATAACTGGAAATTGATAGCAAAACAGAAATAAATTACAGTCCCAGCTACCTAAGTTGATGTATTGGTTGTGTTATCCCTTTAAGTCGAACCGAAATCGTTTTAAAGACGATCAAGTCTACTTTTTCGGATCGTGATCAATTCTCCAGCACTCGCCGTCTACTTTCGTTTTTTGTCACTCTACTTTTTGGAAATGATGACATTTCTTCAATTTCTTGACCGCGGTGATTTTTTTGCTTAACTATGGACGATTGGACATTTTGAAATTTTTCTGATCGTGATGTTTAGTATGGATCGTTGGGCCAATCGCCATTTTATCCCATTTTTCAATCGTGCATTTTTATGGCTCTTGGTTAAAATCGTGAAAATTTGTGAAAAATTGTCTGACTTAGTTTTTTTCAGTTTTCGTAATCGTCAATTGTGAAAACTTTTGTATGGGTCGTGACTTTTTAATTTTGAAAATCCACATTTGTATGGATAGTGAGGTCGACGATAGCATTTCTTGTTTCCCCTTTTTCACTCGTGGGTGACTGATCGCCACTCTTATTTCAGAATTGACCAAACCGTCGTATATATGCGTCACTCGTGAAGTGAACGATTAGCCAACTCGACCTAAAGTCGTCCCAGCCGCGTTCTGCCGTGTGTTATAAATATCTCCGGATCCAGCCATCGTAGAGCAAAGCGGTTAAAAATCTCTCGATAACTTTTAGCGGGATTGAAAAAAAAAAACCGCATGCGTCTACGTGCCCTCTGTGTCGAGAAATCGCCAAATTCCTTAAGTATGAAAAATGTCCACTTTTTTCAATTATTCAACATAAACGAACAATGCCGCCAAAACTCTTTCATCAAAGTAGCCTATCCTATGTAAAATTTGGCGTAGATTTCAAAAATAGTATCGTTGATCCAAAAAATTTAACCCCTACCCAAAAATTCACAAAAATAGACAAATTTTGCAAAATTATACACTCGGGGTTAAATTTTTTTGAAACACTGATACTATTTTTGAAATCTACATCAAATTTCATAGGATAGGCTACTTTTAATAAAAAAGTTTTTGCGGCATTGTTCATTTATGTGGAATAATCGGAAAAAGTGTTCCTTTTTAGTACATTTTTCATACTTAAGGAATTTGGCGATTTCTCGACACAGAGGGCTCGTAGACGCATGCGGTTTTTTTTATTTTCAATCCCGCTAAAAGTTATCGAGAGATTTTTAACCGCTTTGCTCTACGATGGCTGGATCCGGAGATAGTTATAACACACGGCAGAACGCGGCTGGGACGACTTTAGTTGACATCTTTTGAACCAAGCGTGACGCTAACGATTCTAAAGCGGAACCATTTTTCGAGCAACCGTGACACTAACGAACCAAGAATGAAGAACCAAGAACGTGACACTAACGAACTAATGAACCAAGCGTGACAGTAACGAATCTAGAGCCGAACCAAAGCCAATGGCAGAGCAAAACCTTGCAAGGTCAGCTTTGAAAATATAGGGCAGTCTGAAAGACTGATGGAAGTTGATCTTCACGTCATTTTCACGAGCGAGGAGATGAAAATCGATCGTGAAGCCAATTTTATTCAGTGCACGTGACCATAATTACGTAGTTGCACAAGTGAAACAAATGTGCACCCGCCATAAAAATGCAAAGTTGGACTTCCACCTTGACGGTTTAAAATAAAAAAAATAAAAATTCCATTACATGTCAGGGAATCGAAAACCAGCTAAAGTATTGAAAGCTTGTCGCCAT
>JASAMW010002068.1:0-25537 GCA_030247985.1 Epsilonema sp. ZAB3_2 | reverse complement strand
GTGGAAAGGGCGAAACATCATACTCACGAGTTGACCCACGAGGCGCAACTGTGTAAGGATGTGTATGTGGAAAGGGCGAAACATCATACTCACGAGTTGACCCACGAGGCGCAACTGTGTAAGGATGTGTATGTGGAAAGGGCGAAACATCATACTCACGAGTTGACCCACGAGGCGCAACTGTGTAAGGATGTGTATGTGGAAAGGGCGAAACATCATACTCACGAGTTGACCCACGAGGCGCAACTGTGTAAGGATGTGTATGTGGAAAGGGCGAAACATCATACTCACGAGTTGACGCACGAGGCACAACCACAACTGTGTAAGCAACCGGTGCAACACAGAGCAATCTTGCAATATTGCTTATTTTTATGCACATTTGTTTATTTTTTAGCCAAGTATCCGCTTCGTGCATTGTGCCTAAAAAGTAAATCAAATGTGCGGAAAAATAAGCAAGTTTTGCAAGAAATAATATGCAAGAAACACACCACTTTTCCTTGTGTTGCAGCTTGTACAATCGCCAACCCTCTTGGCCTGAGCACGGGTGTGATTCCTCATTCTGCGCTGAGGGCATCTGGGGAAGCAGAAGGACACACGGTGAAAGAGGTGGCCACTGAAGGATGGTGCGGAGTGGACGATGGTGCGTAAGTTGGGTATATTCTTGGCGGTATTATAAAATCTTGGTAATTTTCCAGCTAAGTGGGCTAAATGTGTCAAAGCGTTGTGGTATTGCTTAGTGCTATGAGTATTAAAACAGATGTGTCTACGTGCTATGTTGCGTGAATGAAAGTTAGGTAGTTGACTAATGTTTCAGAGGATAGATAAGAGTTTGGTCCATCGGATTTTGTAATGTTTGTCTCTTGGTCAACTGTGTGTATTATATTCTTCGGCTGAAATGGCTTTCCAGTTTACCGGTCTTTTCCTTACGAATGGGAAAAATGGGAAAATGAGCTAATGTTTCAACTGGTTCATAAACATTGTACTGCCCCTGTTTGGAGTAATCTCTCGTAGCAACAATCCATTTCGAATATTCCCTTCGTCTGCAATCGAAAATATGAAAACGATGCGCATTCAGCTATGATATTTATAATCTTTCGATTACCCGACAAAAAGAAAGCCCAGCTTTTGCATTCTTTGTGTAGGAAAAGAAGGTGCGAACTGGCTGACTGTCATTCTACCGGAACCAACCATTATCGAGCGTATCCGACTGGAGAAAGTCGGGGCGGACAGAGGAGCCTATGTGACGAAATTCTCGCTCAGGCTTGCGAATGACCCTTCTGATCCGCTGACGCAATATGTGAACGCGAGTGGAGCGGTAAGGAAAATATGGCGGAGGTTAGGGTGTAATGGCTGATTCACATTGGAAGCAAATGCGCTGGGCGTACGCTCGCTGTGTCCATGAATGTGACACACTCAAACGCTGTGTACATGCGATGTCAATGCGTGACGTGTCGATGCGACATGGACGCTGTGACACACGTAAAGGCATGGATGCGCCGGGCGTACGCCGAGCGCGTTTTCTTCATATGTGAATTAGCCATTACACGTTGTGACCTCGCACGTGTGTTTCAGAAATACGTCATTACCGGAAACCAAGATACGGGCCTACCGGGTGAGCAGATAATTCTGCCGGAACCGATCGAGACACGGGTGCTCAGTTTCTACGTGGAAGATTATTACGGGTCACCCTGTACAAAGATGGAGCTGTTCGGATGCCGCAAAACGAATTGCATTGGTGAGCTCTTTTAGTGCTATAGTCTGGCCAATAGCAGGTTGCACTTGGACTCAAGGCGAGTTGCGTAGTTTGTAGAGATGGGCCGAGACTGGATTCTTGCTGAAAACGAGACCGAGACCGAGATTAGGGAATTTTGCCGAGACCGAGGCCGAGATCGAGACCGAGACTAAGTATTAGTATAAAAACTTATCGCATTTCGTGTTCATTTTTTCCGATGTCGTTTTTGATAAAAATAGTAATGGCAAAAACAGTATAGAATAGGTGGTTGACTGCTATTTGCTACATTACTTGGCGAAAGTCGCCCTGCGGGAGAAATTTTTTCATGATAGGCAGCTAAAATCTCAGAGAAAATGCATGAAATTGCTTGTGAAATCACGATTTCAATCTAGTCTCGGTCTCGCCTCAAATAGGCCCTAAAAGTTGCGAGACCGAGACCGAGATCGCCAAAAATGACCGAGATTTCCGAGACCGAGAGTCTCGACCCATCTCTAGTAGTTTGCATGTACTTCTGCTAAATAGGAGTACACGACGCGTGGACAGAAATCCGCATTTGTAAATCTATTTTACGCAACGCGCCTTGAGTCCAAGTGCCAACTTCTGTTGGCCTGACTATAGTAGAGTTTCAAAAATAACGTCACGCAAAAATTCATTATCCGTCAGTTTATGCTCTTTTTTATGGCGTTATTATTGCACTACAATAATAAGTAACATAATTATTATTTTACATCAACTAAAGCGTCGTGAGCAAGCAGTGTAGCTGTGTGCGCTTCGCCTGTATTTATGGATATTTTGAAACATTACAGTACGGATCTGCACTAACTAACACCACACAAAAAATAACTCGCCAACGAAGACATCCTGAAAGAATCTGTCAACACCTCCACGGCTAATTTTCAGCGGGATTTCCAAATCAAAAAGCCGTTTGCTTCTATCTGCTCTCAGTGACGAGATATCGCCGATTTCCTTATGTACTGAAATCGCGTCGACATTTGGCAGATGCTAAACCACGCAAACCACGACACCCCACGACCCTGTACGCCCGATGCCCATTTTTTTTGTTTTCATCACGTATGCATATTTCTACCACTTTTGATTTTTCGGGCGTTTGCGAGGTTTAGAATTGCCCAATGGTCGACGCCCATTTTGGCGATTTCAGTACATAAGGAAATCGGCGATATCTCGACACTGAGAGCAGATAGAATCAAACGGTTTTTTGATTTGGAAATCCCGCTGAAAATTAGCCGTGGAGGTGTTGACAGATCCTTTCAGGATGTCTTCGTTGGCGAGTTATTTTTTGTGTGGTGTTAGTGCAGATCCGTACTGTAGGCGAATTGATGCAACGCTGAATAATCCCTATCTTGATGACGTGTACGTACAACATTCGTACATTATGAAATGGTGTGTGTTTTGTGCTGCAGATATCAACGAATGCGCGAATAACAACGGAGCGTGCGACCAGATCTGTCTGAACACTCCCGGAAGTTACGAGTGCGACTGTAAGGCCGGCTACGATATCTTCGTAGAAAATGGACAGGGCGGCTACCATATTCCTCCTTCGGAAAGCGGCACGAAAAACATGGACGTCCTCAGATACAACAAGAGCTGCATACGTAAGTTTCTGACGCTAGTGTGGCGGGGTAATTTGGGCCACCCCAACTTATTATTAATTTCTAATTAGGAGAGAAAAAATTGGCGATCGATCGTTGTGTCCTGCTTGCTGCTCTTAGAAACTCAAGTGTGTCCAGAGCAGTCGTGCTAATGTTTCAAATTTCCCATATATTCTGAGTGTATCGTTGTCGGCTAATGAACGCTGTCCTTGAATGAATCCATTTGATTCCTGATATTGTTGTTTTCTGCTCTTTGTAGCTCGAGTCTGTCCAGAGCAGTCGAGGTAATGTTTCAAATTTTTCATACCGTATTTACCGGTGCATAACCCCCCCCCCCCCCAATGCATACCCCCATATTGGCAAAACATAAAAAAATGCCCAATGCATAACCCCCCCCCCCCCCCCCCATGCATACCCCCATATGTACTGTACAGTACCTGAACCTACCTATGTAAGCTGGTAATATTACCCATAGCCACTCCCACACCAAGCTAAGATGCCTATAAGCCTGCTTGGGGGTGTATTGTACTAGAACAACCGTGTTTTGACGTCAATTATGCCCTAAAACACGTGCTTTTGACCTAAAAAATATGCCTCTGCGCACCTCTCAAAAACATAAAAAATGCCCCATGCAGAACCCCCCCCCCCCCCCCCCCCTATGCATACCCCCATATGGGACCTCTCAATTTTTGCATACCCCCATGGGGCTATGCACCGGTAAATACGGTATATTCTGGGTGTTTCTTTGCCGGCTAATTGGTTGGTTCCTCTGTATCCTCTATCCTACCAAAAAAATTGATTGTTGGATTTTGCTGTTTGCAGCCCGAGTTTGTCCAGAGCAGTCGAGCTAATGTTTCAAATTTTCCATATATATTCTGAGTCTCTCTTTGTCGACTAATCGTTCTCAGCCACTCTTTCTGCTACCAAAAAATTGATTGTTGTTTTCTGCTATTTTTAGCTCGAGTCTGTCCGGAATTGGAGACGCCTTTGCACGGCTCCATGCTGAGTACGCAGACAACGGCATTCAAGTATCCGATAGTGGTGGAGTTCCAGTGCAAGATGGGCTACCAGATGATCGGCAGCAGCCATCTGAAGTGCCTGGAGGACGGCAGTTGGAATGGCACCGCGCCTACCTGCACGCGTAAGCACTGGGATAGGGTGGGGGTAATTCCAATCAAACTAGGATGGGGAAAAGTGGAGAAGGTTAGTTTTGGTATTTCGACTGTGTTAGGACTAGGGAAAGTTGGGGTAATTCCAATGTCGCATTCGTAATTTTTATTTTCGGCAACGAAAGAGGGCCGGAATTTCCCCATCTTACCCTGCGATTTTTTCCATCAGCTTCCAAGGAAGAAATAAACAAACCGTGTTCATGATTTCTATTTTTATAAATGTTTTTTTTTTTGCAGCCGCTTTCTGCGCGGGATTGGCCAACGATTCCGCCGTCGGTCTGTTCGTCAACCCGTCTGACCCCGCCGTACCCTACGGCCAGAATGTCTCCATCGTGTGCACGCAGCGCAATCGCCCCTCCAGAAGCAGTCCCTTCACCAACTTCCGCCAGTGCATCTACGACCCGCTAGACGACGGACGAACCTACTGGCTGGGTGGAACGCTGCCGGATTGTCCCTTGGTGAGTATTACTCCACGATTAGGGTAATACGGGGTAAACCCGGCCATGGGACTTTCAGCCTGCATATCTTAGCAACAATGGACCGATTGACACAAGTATTATACCACTTTCAAATTTGCTAAAACGGCAAACTCACAGAAGCTCAGGTGGCCGGGTTTTCCCCATGGACGGGTTTACCCTATGGTCAGGTTTGCCCCATGGTCGGGTTTTCCCCATGGTCAGGTTTACCCCATGGTCGGGTTTTCCCCATTGTACCCTGGTATTCACCGGCTGCGCTGACCAATTCTGTTTGGTTGTAGTCGCAACGGCTTCTGCCGTATGTGATGAATTTATTCCTTACCTTTCATTTCGTACAGCCGCCGATCATCTCTTTGCTGTGACCTGTACAAGGATACAGAATTTTGTGAGAGTTGGGCTAATGTTTCAAGATTCTTTTATAGTAGCAGCAGTTCCAAGCGTATTTTCGTAATGTCGATTTGCTGGGAAAAATTATTTCTACCCTTTCTTCTCTTGCATTGCAGAGAATAGGGAGTAGGGAGAATTTTCCTAATGTTTCAAAGATGTTTTATAGCGGCAGCTGTTTCAGCGTGTAATCGCTGAAACGGTGTCTGTAAGATTATATGTAACTATATGTAAAGTTTTTTTGTTGTTGATACAGGTTGAATGCGGATCCCCGGATGCGATAGCTGGAGCGGTGTACGAGAATCTGGATCTCAGCGACCCTCACGTGTACAAGGTGGGCAGTCAGTTCGCGTTCAGCTGTCGTCCGCCCTACAATCTGGTGGGCAACAGTAGCGTGGGTGATCAGACTGTACGCTGCATGGTGGATGGGAACTGGGACTTTGGAAATCTAAGATGCGAAGGTAAACGAGCGAGTAATCATCTATCATGTCCAGCTAAGAGTAATGCCGCGTTCAGATTAGAGACTGGCGTACGTAGCATCATACGTAATTCTGAAAAGTCCGTGGCTGTCTAGGCTTTTTCGGACGTTAGGTCTCTCATCTGAACGCTGCATTTGTTGTCTTTTTTGGGCACTTGTCCGTGCTGCGTAATTCGCATGTAATGTGGGGTAAAGCCGGCCACTACTTCTGAAAGCTGTTATCCCACAACGTGAGTGAAACCATCGATCCCACAAATAAAACCGGCCTGGTTTACCCCATCATGGTACCCTGCTTATTTTCTGTCCCTCTTTTTAACCCAGTCTGCGGTGACCCCGGCTACCCGCCGGAAGGTACGTCGGCGCGTTTACCCCATGATATACCCTATTTGTTTTTTCCTCCTTTTTTAGGCCCAGTCTGCGTGGACCCCGGCTACCCGCCGGACGGTAGCAACCAACCTGATTTACCCCATGATACCCTCTTTATTTGTCCTCCTCTGTGTTTAGGCCCGGTCTGCGTGGACCCCGGCTACCCGCCGGACGGTAGCATCCGACCTGATTTACCCCATGATACCCTGTTTATTTCCCCTCCTCTGTTTTAGGCCCGGTCTGCGTGGACCCTGGCTACCCGCCGGACGGTAGCTGCCTAGTTTTCCCCATAATACCTTTCTTCCTCTGCTTTTTGCCGGTCTGCATTGACCCCGGCTACCCTTTGGACGGTAGCAGCCGGGTTTACACCATGCTACCCTTCCTCCTCTGTTTTAAGCCCGGTGTGCGTTGACCCCAGCTACCTGACCGGGTTTACCCCATGATATATTTGTCCTCCTTTTTTTTAGGCCCGGTCAGCCAGGTTTACCCCATGATACCCTTTTTCCTCTGTTTAGGCCCGGTGTGCGTTGACCCCGGCTACCCGCCGGATGGTTCCGTGTGGCTGGAGAGTGTGGAGGAGGGGGCGGTGGCCTCCTTTTCCTGTGCTTCCCCCGGCTACCAGCCCTACCCCGCTTCCTCCATCCAGTGCATTCTGGGCGCACCCTGCGTGTCGCACGGTGACGTCGGCATCTCGTCGGGGGAAATTCCGGACGGCGCCTTCGCCGACAACGCGGACAAAGTCAACTTCGGATACGAGCCGCACGTAAGTGTAAAAAATTAGAGGCTAAGCGGAGGGTTAACCCATACTGAATATGGCCCTCACAGCAACTACTTTATGAGCACTGGTGAGCGAATACTTTTGTGCAAAACAGAGCCGCGCCATTGCTCATTTGTGAGCACCTTATGTACTGGCGCTCCGTTTTTCAGTGCTCATAAAGTACGTAGTGGGTTTGAGGGCCATATTCAGTATGGGTTAACTCCTGCTCGTCACAGCGGTCAACAGGAGTTGCACAACTGTCGCCAACCGTTGCCACGGTTACGCAACTTCCATGTCGGTTGACGTTAGTTGGGAAACTCCTTTTGAAACATTAGCCTATTATTCACGAATAATGTTTCATGTAACTCATCGTGCTCCTACTGAGAATTCGCTAAACCTCGGCCGTTCTAATTACCTCTTTGAAACATTAGGCCGTTTTTTATTTTTTGATCACGCAGTTACACTAAGGGTTCACAACACATCAGCTCTCCTTATGCTTTCTATGAAACATTTGCCAATTTGTCTCACCCTTTGTGTGCTTTCAGAACGCGCGCCTAAGTCGGAGCGGGTGGTGCGGCAACAAGGACGCCTTTATTTTCCTTTCGGTAGATCTGCAACGCCTGCACACGCTCACAGTGCTGAGGCTGGCGGGCGTGGGGGGCAGTGGCCACCTGAGGGGTCACGTGACGCGTCTGCAACTGTTCTACAAGAGCCAGTTCTCCCAGAACTACGATACCTACCCCATCGAGTTTCAGAGTCCGCCTGGAAATCATAATCGCATGCAGGTGAGCTATTGTATGTAAGCTGGGAGGGGTATTAAAGGGGAGGGGTGGGGTAATTTGGGGATATTTTTGGGGCTCGTGATATAAATTTGCCTCATGATGGGGTCTGACCTTTGAATAACATTCGATCTAATGTACAGGAAAGGTTCCGATGATTCGATTCATTGACATGAATGCCTTCGCCCTTTGCTTTGTACATTCCTTGAAACAGTAGCCCATTCAGTCAGACAAATTCACACACTTTGGAAATATATACAGCACGTTATCAGCATGCGTATTGCGTACTCATGTTGTACTGTACCACATCAGGGCTGATAGTGGGTACGTGTACGTACTTACCTATGTCGTACGTACGGTATGGGATAGATAGACGGGGGATATGGTAGCCAATTATTTTCTCAGCTAACTTTATGTTTCTTTTCTTTTAGGTGTTTCAACTGACGCCTCCGGTTAGAGCCCGATACATACTGTTGGGCGTGACAGAGTACGATGAAAATCCGTGCATCCGCTTCGATATGTCCGGCTGTTTGGCGCCCCTATCGCCCAGTCAGGAAATACCGCTGAATCTGCAGGTAAGTATAGGTTTAACCGATGCTGTACCGAGGCAGACACTCGCATGACGCTGATATAGACAAAAGAATTGTCAGTTTGTTGTCAGATTGTTGTCATTTCCGTATCAAAGTTGCACCAAAGTGACAATTCCCATATACTTATTATTTGTTGTCGACAAACCAGCAACAGTTTAGAGAAACTGTTGACAACAATTAGTACGCTACACAGGTGGTGAGTAAACTCACGGTGAATTCATGGTGAGTTTGAACTTTGAGTTTTGTTTTGCTTTTTGAGTAATTTCACTTGCTCCTACCAGGCAATTTTTCTCACGTGTTCACACGTGGTGAGTTTCAAACTCCCGGTGAGTTCACCGACCTCCCTATGCTTCATCGCATACTTAGGTCGAATTCCCCGGGAGTTTTTTCGTTGCGTGTGTAGCGCCCTAATGACGGGATGTTGTGGTATGTGTTATGCTGAAACAGACTGCTGGTGTTGTAAACAATTTTAACTCTCTCTCTCTCTCTCTCTTGTAGGTTGGCTGGAACACGTCCGTTCCGCAGTGCATTGACACGGAAGCCCCCGCGTTCACCAACTGTCCCAGCGCGCCAATCTTCGTCAGCGTGGACGCAAATGGACAGCTGAAGGAAGCGGATTACCCTGTGCCTCAGGCCGTGGATAATTCTGGTGAGATCAACAGGGGGAATTTTTATCGAATTCAATACAACAAATAATGCCTCCCTTCCTGTTGAAATTCGGGGACGGAGAAATGCGGAATACCTTCCCAACTTTGTTATCTGTAGGCATACCCCAGAGTTTACCCCTTCAATAAACCGGCCGGATTTACCCCATGATACCCCTGTACACGTGTAGCATTTACCCCTGCAATAATCTGGCCGGGTTTACCCCACGATACCCCCTCTACACACGTGTTATTTGATTGTTCAGGTACGGTGGCGTGGACGCGTGTGATACCCGAGTACTTCCAGCCGCCCAGCTTCATCACACAGGAGCTGGACGTGACCTACGTGGCGTACGACGCGGCGGGAAACAGCGCCGAGTGCAGAGTACAGCTCAAACTCCCCGACACACAGGTACCCTACCGTACACTGGCCCACTACGCACGAAGTTTCGAGCGAGTGTTCGGACCGAGCTCGGAGCGAATTCGGTTCGATCCGAAACGAAATCGGTTCGTTGGTCACGACACGCACTTTTGGAAAAAAACTCTGGGAATTTCATGTATCATGTTGAAGCAGTCAGCCCGAATTGAATTCGGAGTTACATATGTGCAGCGTACTGCTGAAAACCTGCTAATGTTTCAAAGAATCCATAAATTGCCTCTTCCCACTTAGTGGTGCGGTGATTCCAGAACAGTAGTGTCTGCGTGTGTATGTTCAGGCGCCAGTAATGAAATGTCCAGATTCTTACGTGGTGGAAACTGAGGAGGAAGTGGAAGAAATGCGACTGACCTTTAACGATACGACGGTGGATCTTATCGTACACGATCTGTCGAACATTACAGACGTAAGCATTCATAGTTCTAGCTATTACGTTGTTTTGCTATCGACCAGTTGCGATAAGAGCTGACCCCTCTGTATTGCACTTTTTCAGTGCAATTTTTGATTGGCGCTGACCGATAAAAGATGCGCTGAAAGCCAGTGCAAACTCCAGAAGTGTCAGCACGACACCGCGCAGAAATTTTCAGCGCAACTGGTGAATAGTTGGTCCCTTGTTGAGCGATTGCGACAATAAAGACTTTGCGTGAAATGCATGGACATTTTTCAGAGATCGTTTTAAAAGGCTATTCTGCATGAAAAGGCCTTTCGCATTGCGACTTCGACTATTATTTGACGTGAAAATTGGATTGTGTGCGAGCATCAACAAGGATTGCTTCTGATTTATTGGCGCTGTGTTATAGATCATTTTCGAGCCCTCTGAAGCAGTGCTGACTATGGATGAGCATGTAACGGTAACTGTGCGTGCTACGGATGAATTGGGAAATCAGAATTTGTGCAGATTTCAAGTCGTGCTCAGATGTAAGCCATCCTGTTGTTTGGTAGGTTTTCTTCCTGATATTTATGGCAGTCTATGAGTTCTTGCTTTACTTTGTCATTTTCGGGTGAACCATCATTCCTTGATGTATCAAATAGTCGTGAAACATCATACTCACAAGTTTACCCACGTGTCAGTTTCCTCGCTTTTCTTTCCAGTAGCCTTGAAACATCATACTCACAAGTTTACCCTATTTGTCGCTCAGTTTTCTCGCTTTTCTTTCCAGTAGCCTTGCAACATCATTCTTCTAAGTTTACCCGTGTATATCTTTTCTTCTCTTTTTCAGCCGCACCCTGCACCTACTGGTCGCTACCGGCGCCCGAGCATGGGACGAAATTGTGCAATACCCGACCCGCCGGTGCAGGCATAGACTGCGAAGTACAGTGCCTGCCCGGCTACCAGTTTGTGGACCCGAAAACCATCAACACCAAGTTCTCTTGTTCCCAGGGCACCCCGTGGTCACCCAGCAGTGTGGTACCGGCTTGTGTTCCCATGGGTAAGTTACCCGGAAGTAGGCAGGGAAACCGATGAATAGGCTGGCACGGGGTAATTTTGACCACTTTACACCGATTAGGGTGGTACGGGGTAATTTAGACCCTGGGGGTTAGGTACGTGGTAACTTGAGGCGCATTTCCGCCCCAGTTTTCCATTTGCGCCCCAAAATTCAGCTGCCAGAGGCGCAAAATTACTGTATGGTAGATATGAAGAGGTGCCGGAAGGTGGCAGGCAAAGAGGTGAATTTAGCATTTTGCGCCTCAGGTTTTTGTCGGCTACCTAACCCCCTAACCACCTACCTTTGACTCGGAGGGAAACCGATTAGGGTGGTACAGGGTAATTTGAAGCACCTTTTTAGGGAGAAAAACGGATTAGGGTGGGAGGGGGTAATTTGGACCACTTATTACTGGGAGGAAAACTGACTAAGGTGTGCGGGTAATGAGCATCACTCATTTCGGGGAGGAAAACCGATTTTTCGGTGGTACGGGGTAATTTTGGCCATGTTTTGCTGGAGGAAAATCGATTTAGGGTGGGAGGGGGTAATTTAAACCACTTTTTACATGGAGGGAAACCGATTTGGGTGCTTATTGAGTATTATGGTTAAAATTGTGGTATGTATGAAGATGCCGTTCCCAGAGCAATGGGCAGCTATGAACCATTGAGATCTTTATGAACACTTTGAAACATTAGCCCATTTTCATACTGGGATAATGGTGCATACATATAGCTTCTTCGGCAATAAGTACTACTTGTTCTGATATAATGTTTGAAGCATGTTTATCCCGTTGAAAGTACATAATTCTTTCATCTTTTCAGCGCAAGAACCGGCCAGATACGAACTGACAGTGACGGTAACATATCCGGTCGCTACGCCAGTGGGTGACGAGTGCCTGGAGGGATACAGCAGTCTGGCGGCCACCTCTTTCGAAGCCATGGACACTGCACTGAGTCAACGGTGCTCCAGTACCATACAGGTGTTCGTACGCTACCTGGACGTGGAATTTTTCGGATTCGCAGAAAACGTGAGTGTTGCAGGGGCTATGGACCAGTGGCGTTGTCGCGATGAGGCTGGTCGATAGGAACCCCGCGGTGTTAATGCAATGCCGACGGGGATGTCGACGTTTAGTCATCTGGAAGCGGGAAAGGAGCGAATGATGAGAGAAGAATAAACAACCAATGACGTCGACTACCATTCAGGCACTAATCTAAACTTTCAATAAATGCCAACCCAATCGCGACAACGCAACTGGTCGATAGATAGCGAAGAAATTTTCGGGGCGCGAAACGTATGTACGGTGGCTGGTAACAATCAATAGGCTGGGCAAACTCGTAAACTTGATGGTTCAGGTGACGGCCAACTTCACCATCCAGATCCTGCCGTCCGTCCTCCAGGACGTGTTCTACGAGCTGTGCGGCTTAACCCTTCGCACGATCTTCGACCTGCGCATCCCGGGCGCTTCGTCCCCCATACGCTCAGTGCTGAGTTTGGGTGGGGAGACGGTGGCGACTCAGGGTGTGGGGTGTCCGACCCTTAACGCCAGCAAGGCCCAGGTGTCGCAAGGCTTCGGCTGTGCGGACGGCGAGGTGCTGAGGCACGGACAGCAGACGCTACCGGAATGCTGTAAGTGACGCGTGAAATTTTGGGGATTGGGGTATTTTTCCCCAAAAATTGGGGGTAAACTTGGGTCCCAACAAAGACCAGCAAGGCCCATGCGGACGGCGAAGTGCTACGGCACGGACAGCAGACGCTGCCGGAATGCTGTAAGTGTGATGTGTCTTGGAGTAATGTTTTGGGTAGAAATTGGGGCTTTTGGGGTAAATTTGGGTCACAACAACAAACAATGTTTAGGTGGAGGGTTCGAGCGTAACTCAGGGAGTACGCATAAATTTAGAGAGAGTACATGGTGGAATTCAGCTAATGTTTCAAACAACATTCAAGTATTACCGTGCCAGTTTGCCTAATTGCTTTTTGACCAGTGATGAGGTCTTGAAAATGTTGTCAGGCTAGCGCTTTTATTGACTAACTATAGTCTGGCCAATAGCAGTTGGCACCTGGACTCAAGGCGAGTTGCGTAGTTTGCATGTACTTCTGATAAATAGGAGTACACGAAGCGTGGACAGAAATCCGCATTTGTAAATCTATTTTACGCAATGCGCCTTGAGTTCAGGTGCCAACTGCTATTGGCCAGACTATAATTTGGGGAAAACTAGAAAGGACAGTACCAGGCCCGCTGGGAATCGAACTCCTGACCTCAAGTGTTCCAGACGAGGATCCTAACCATCCAACTCATCCAACTACGCACGTACACACCACAAAGACCGCAGTCCCGCAATTTTCACACAAGCAGAACTCGTTTTCTTCATTTCACTGTGATTTTTCAGTGCCATGTCCGAAAGGCCGTTTCTGGGTGAACAACACCTGTCTGGACTGTCCAGCTGGCACGTATCAAGACGTACCCGGGCAAGTGGCTTGCAAAATGTGCCCAGATGATACTTTCACTCTCTACGAGGGAACCCAGTCCTTGGAGCAGTGCATACGTAAGCAGCCAACATATCGCCCCTGCCTGTATTGACGAGTTGCGCTAAGCAATGTTTGTCAGCAGCAGTGCATACGTAAGCAGCCAACATATCGCCCCTGCCTGTATTGACGAGTTGCGCTAAGCAATGTTTGTCAGCAGCAGTGCATACGTAAGCAGCCAACATATCGCCCCTGCCTGTATTGACGAGTTGCGCTAAGCAATGTTTGTCAGTCCCTATCTAAACTGTTCAATAAAATACTACCGTGGGGCAACCTCGCGACTACCCAAAAGTGTTGTTATCGCAACTGGTCAGTATTGTGCAAGTTTTGCCCAAAGAAGCCTCCTCTATCTTTCGACAACAGAAATTTTTATATGGTGAACCTCTGTGGGAAGATTTCAAAACTACGTCACGCAAAAATTCATCCGTCGTACACCCTCCCCCCCCCCTTCTTATGCTTCTGTACACAGAGTGATACATCGTCATACTAACGTCACATCCGCTCCCCTTTCCCCATTTTTGCGTGACGAAATATATGAATCTGTTCTATACTTCTGGAGTGACACATCGTCACGCCAACGTCACATCCGCGGCAACCCCCCCCCCCCTATCTTTACGTGACGTAATATATGAAGCTTCCCTATCTTTCCTGTTCTGTTCTTGTTGCAGCCGTGTGCGGCAATGGCATGTAGAGTACTCTGCATCGGGCATGATAACGTCACATCCGCCACAAACCCCCCCCCCCCCCCCCTTCCCTTTCACCCCTCCCCTTATTTTTTCGTGACATAATATATGAACCTTTCCCATCTTTCCTGTTCTGTTCTTGTTGCAGCCGTCTGCGGCAACGGCATGTACTCGGCGTCGGGCATGATAGCGTCACATGCTCCCCCCATCCCCCTATTTTTGCGTGACGTAATTTGTGAATCTGCCCTATCTTTCCTGTTCTCTGTTCTTGTTGCAGCCGTCTGTGGAAATGGCATGTACTCGGCGTCGGGCATGATTCCGTGTCAGCTCTGTCCGCGCAACACCTACAGTGGCCCTCCGGCGGTGGGTGGGTACACGGAGTGCGAGGCGTGTGCGGAGGGGACGTTCACGGCCCATCTGGGCCGCACGGGGCCGAGTCAGTGCAAGGAGCCGTGCTCGCCCGGCGAGTTCTCGGTCACCGGGTTGCAGCCGTGCAGCCAGTGCCCGGAGAACTTCTTCCAGCCTTCCGCCGGCCAGCAGCGCTGCATCGAGTGCAAGAACCAGACCTACACCGGCGTCAAAGGAGCGCAGAAGGCGGAGGAGTGCGAGATGGGTACGGGTTAACCAGCTCCGTAAGGCCCTGACCCCAGGGGGTCAGGGCCTTACGGAGCTGGTTAAGGACGTTTGAAGGGGCGCATGATTATGATTTTTCCCGCCGAAGTGAAGCTGAGGAAAGTTGTAGTATTTTTGGGTGTATAGCCCCGGGGCTATACAAAAATCGAGAGGTCTGATGGGGGGTTATACACTGGGGGGGGGGGGGGGGGGGGGGATATACACTGGGCAAAATTTATGTTTTTGAGAGGTGTGTAGAGGCATGTTTTTGAGGTCAAAAGTACGTGTTTTAGGGCATAATCTCGGTCAGTAGTATCCCCTTGGCGTGGAAGAAAAATCAATCCTTATATTTGCCAAATATAAGGATAGTTTTGTTTTTGCGATTTTGAAAATAAGGAAAGTTCAGAAACCGAAATAGGGATTAAAATTTCGATCCTTATATACTTTGGGACTGAACTTGTTTCAATCCTTATTTTGGATTGGGGAAAATTCGAAATTCTCTTGTCCTCGCATCTCTTTCATAGAGTACTGCCTCGCTGAAGGACTACATCCATCCTGTCCTGCGTTGCAATAAAGATTGGCGGTAATACAAATAAGGAAATAAGGAAAACATAAGAATTTCAAAAAATAAGAATTCCTGATCCATAGATTTCGATCCTTATAAAACCAAAATATAAGGATCGAAGTTTTAAAAATAAGGATTGAAACGAAAATGGAAAAATCGAAATAAGGACTGAAATTTTCGAAAATAAGGATCACCCAGCCCTGGTAAGAATACTTACATCTTCCACGTTAAGGGGGTATAAGACATGCTCAGCTAAGCTTATAGGCATGGTAGCATGTTGTAGGAGTAGCTATAGCTAGCTTATGACCAGCTTACATAGGTAGGTTAGGTACCTTCCAGTACATGGGGGGTTATACACCAGGGGGGATATACATTATACACTGGGCAAAATTTATGTTTTGCCAATGGGGGGTTATACACTGGGGGGGGGGGATATACTCAGGGGGGGATATACACCCAAAAATACGGTAACCGTTTTTTCCAAGGTTTCCGAACTCCCATGCTCTGTTAGATATTGCTTGCACTGAACAGTGCGCAGCTAATGTTTCAAACTATTCATATTAGTCCGAGCGAGATGTTGATTTTCCAATTGGTGTAACTGCTCTGCTCTCTCTTTTCCAAAACATTATTTATCACTGTCTCATTTGTTTGTACGACATCGATCTGCCTGCCGGGTCTGTTGTTTCTTAATTTAGCTGTGTGGTGTACTTATTGCAGTGGACTGTGAGCAAATCACGTGCGCCAACGGCGGAACCTGCGACGTTGTGAATCACGCTGTGCGGTGTCGGTGTCGGCCGGGGTTCAGCGGCGTCCTGTGTGAGAAAGACGAGGACGCCTGCCTCAGTCAGCCCTGCTTCAATCAAGGCCAGTGCAAGGACCAGAAGGAGGCATATCTGTGCGTTTGTCCGCAAAGTACGTATGGGGTAATATTGAGGTACAGGGGTGATTGGGGGGAAGCAACGAGGGGTAAATAACTGTGTCTGTCCGCAATGTACCTAATTCAGGGGTAATGAGGGGTGTATGTCGGTGAATTCAGTGCAAGGTGTGGATAGTAAGTTACGCTTGTGTGTATAATTTACGCTGAGGTAAATATAGACCAATAATTAGTAACTACAGTATCATATGCCCTGCTATTGCTTGTTTTTGGAGGCATGTACTTTTTTAGATTACACCGGAGAGCGTTGTGAATTTGCCGCTGATGAGTGCGTGGGTGTGGTTTGTCCGAACGGAGGTGTATGCCAGGATTTGCCCGGTCTCAGAACCACCAAGTGTCTCTGCCGTACGGGATTCACTGGACCGAGGTACAGGAAAGTGCGATTTTATGTGTAGGGTAGCCATGGGGGAAACCCGACCATCTGGAAAGTGCGGTCACCTAAGTGTCAGGGCTACATATTTCAGCAACCAATTGACCGATTGAGACAAATTTTATATCAATCGATTCCTTGAAATCTCCTCTTTCAAATGAGCTATTTGGTTCAGCAAATGCTGAAACAGCAAGGTCAAAGGAGATTAGGTGGCCGGGTTTGCCCCGTGGTACCCTACCTTGTAATACATGCTTTGATTGAGTGGTTGTCAAGTCCACGCGATGTACTAATTTATTTTCAGTTGTTCCCAAATTGTCAACCCGTGTGAAGGCGACAATCCCTGCATGCACGGTGGACGCTGTGAACCGTTGCATTTGGGTCGATTCAAGTGCGTCTGTTTGCCTGGATGGCACGGAAAGACATGCGAAACGAATATTGGTAAGTCTTGGTCTTTACACGGCTAGTCGAATAACCACCAAGAAATTGGGAGATTTTTGGTTGTGGGAAGCCGTTTTTGCAAAGTTTTCAAACACTGCATATCTCCGCTTCTCTTGGACTGGTGAACCCATTCACTTGTCAGATCACCATTTATTTTCTCTACTTGTGTGAATCTGCATTTAGACGACTGCGCCGAACGCCCGTGCGCTATGAACGCGACTTGTACGGACCTGGTGAACGATTTCTCCTGCGATTGCCCGTCCGGATTCACAGGGAAACGATGCCACATCAAGCAGGATTTGTGCGCTCAAGACCCCTGCGTACATGGTACGTACGTACGTGTGAACACGCTATGATAGTCTGTTTGCTACAAGGTAGCGATTGTCCCGAATCGCTTTTGCGTGAAATAGTAAAACTCGTATTGAATTTTCGCGCGATTCATGCAATGAGTATGACGATATCATTTCTTTTTGTCTTTCAAACCCGCGCGCAATTTTTCTTATGCGAAGGAGCAGCCTCAGGAGGAAAATGCGTCAAGAGAATTTACTATTTTGCGCAGAACCGTTTCGGGGATAGTCGCTATCTTGTTGCAGGCGGACAATATTCACCTTGCTCCAAAAGAGCAGAGTTGTCGTGTGATAACTACAGCTCAAATTATCAGCGGGGAGGTCGAAACGACAACTGCTCTTATGGAGCAAGGCGAATAAGTGAAAGGAGTACATGCTTTTACTGCAGATGCAAAGGTTGACCGTGAAAATTGTGTAATTTCATTTCTGACGTCCCACAGATTCATTGGTTGTCCATTTCTGTTCCACGTTTATCATGACTATTTGAAACATTAGACCGGCATTAGTGATATTATTGATGTCTGTATTGCAGGTATTTGCGTGGACCGCATGTTCTACCAAGAATGCATGTGCGAAGCTGGCTGGTCGGGTGATTTCTGTGAAATCAACGCCAACGAATGCGACAGTAAGAACGCATATGCTTTCTTATCATGATTATTGTATTACTCGCGGAGTTTTGAAAAGGGAGCAATTTTTACAGGGAAATACAAAACCGTTTTTACATTGCCGCCGCGCTGTTTTTCCTTCAGATATTCAGACTATGGACTAGTTGCGATGAGAAATTATGGGTGGCCCGCGAGCTGACCCCTGTGTAAACTTTTTCAGTGCATTTTTTGATCGGTAAGGGTGAAGGAATATGCATTGAAAAAGTATGAGTACAAAAAAGGTCAGCTCAAGCGACGACCACCCATATTTTCTAGCGTAACTGGTCAATAGCGCAACTAGTCCATGGTTATCTGTCGCTTTTTATGGAAACACAGCGCGGCGGCACTTGCAAAAATTTTCCTATTTCCCTGTAAAAATTTTAAGAATTATTCATGTAAATTCTTTGCGCAACTGGGCAATAACTGCTAAATCATGACTTTTTCAGGTAACCCGTGCCTGAACGGCGCCACGTGTCGCGACGATATTGACGGCTTCGGCTGTCAGTGTCCTTCTGGCTATCACGGTTCGCGCTGTCAACACGCGGTGGACCACTGCGGCACGCTTAACCCCTGCTTCCACAACGCCACCTGTCTCAACCAGGGCGCCACCTACCGCTGCGTCTGCAAACTCGGCTTCCAAGGTGAGTGTAGACAGACATCGGCACGGTTTCCAGGGTGGGGGTCTGTCAGTGGGGTTATGCTGGAGCAGAAAAGTGGGGGCTGCCGCATACCCCCAGGAAAAAATTTTTTCCTGACATACCCCCAGATTATACCCCCAAATTTTATTGAAAATGGGGGTATGTTGACACTAATATGGAGTATGTTTGGGGTTATGTGAGCAGAAAATCATAGACTGGGGGTACGCGTGGGGGTATGTTGATTTTATTTTTTGGGGGTGTGTTTGGGGTATTGTTCAAATTCTCAAAATCTGGGGGACTGCGTGGGGTTATGTGAGGCGGTGATGGGGGTGTGCTGAACATACCCGCAGCTGACCCCAGGCCGACGTCTGAGAAAACACGAGGAACAGAAGGCGAGGGGAGGTCCCCGTTGCGAGCAAGTGTTCGCGAATTGAATAGAAATTTAGCTAATGTTTCAAAGACATAAGTTCGGCCGCATCTTCTGTAATGATTGGTCTTCTCACGCCCGCTTTACGAACACAATATCAACGAGCGCATTTAGCTAATGTTTCAAAGTGAAGATAAAGTTGGGCCGTATTTATATTTCTGTGCTCAGATGATCTCTTCTTCATCTTTCCCTGTTGAATAACCGTAACCTTTATTGTATACATAATTAGCCTACCTATTCATCATGTTTCTACTGTTTAGGTCCCCATTACAAGCACGTTATTACAAATTCAATATAAATTTAGCTAATGTTTCAAAGTTTAGACATAATTGGGCCCCATCTGTCATGATTTCTAATCGAACTTCTTTCTTCGCTTTGCGAACACAATATCAACGAGCGCATTCAACTAATGTTTCAAAGTGAAGATATAGTGGGCCGTGTATTTCTCTGCTTTGATCGTCGCTTCATCTCTGCCCTGTTGTAACCTTTATTGTACAAGTACAGCATAATTAGCCTACTTCATCCTGTTTCTGTTTTGTTCAGGTGCCCACTGCGAGCACAACATCAACGAGTGCGAGACGCTGCAGCAGTGCGGGGCGGAAACGAAGAACTGTGTGGATCTGGTGAACGGCTACGAGTGCGAGTGCCGACCCGGCTTCCGGGGGCGACACTGCGAGGCGGAGGTGGACGAGTGCGACTTCCAGCCCTGCCTCAACAACGCCACCTGCATCGACGGAGTCGCCGAGTTCACCTGTCACTGTCCGCCTGGGTGGACGGGGAAAAGGTAGACAGGGGAATTTGGGGTTATTTCAGGGGTAGGCATGGGGACGACGAGGGGTATTTGGGGGTAGGCAGGGAAGCGAGGGGTAATTTGGGGGGTAGACAGGGGAGCGAGGGGTAATTTGGGAGCAGGCAGGACTGGGCAGCGAGGGGTAATTCGGGGGGTAGGCAGGTGAACGAGAGATAATTCGGGCCAGGGGTGAAGTGGAATCTGTAGTTCGTTAGCTACTAAAGTCATTAGCCACTGTAGGGTAAATTCGGGCATGGGGTAAACCCGGTCACCTAAGCGCCTTTGAACTTTCTGTTTTAGCAAATGATGACCCAAATAGCTCATTTGAAAGAGAAGTTTCAAGGAATCAATTGCTTTCATACTTGTCTCAATCGCTCCTTTGGATGCTGAGATGTGCTGCTCTAAGTGGTAGGTGACCGGACGGATTTCCCCATGGCCGGGTTTACCCCACAGTACCCTACTTCATGCTTTGCTGTTTTCTGCAGATGCGAGACGGATTGGGGTGGTTGCGAGAGCGCGCCGTGTCAGAACGACGCCAAGTGCGTGAATCTGGTGGAGGACTACTTCTGCGTGTGCCCCGAGGGGGTGGACGGACGGAATTGCGAAGTGGCGCCCAATCGATGCATCGGCGAACCCTGCCATAACAACGGCGTCTGCGGCGATTTCGGCTCCAGATTGGAGTGCACCTGTCCCAAAGGTATGTTTAAGACATACCCCCGAGGAGGCGTCATTGTTGGCAACATGAAACAGATATTTGTTGTCGGTTTCTTGTCCGTTTATACATATATGGGTCTTGTCGGTTTGCTGTCCATAACACCAGGAGTAATATAAAAGGGGGAGTGACAAACGGCCGCTTCCATACAAACGGCTGATTTTCACACGCAAAGTTCGAAGCATTCCAGCAGTCGTAGAGAAATAAAACTGGCGCCATTGAATGCGCCGATTATTCTTCTTTCCAAAGGTGTCAACTTCGTTGAGGTCCGAAGACTCCTTCCATTTTATTTTTAGCGGGAAGTAGAGGGTACTTTTGAACCTCAATTTTTTCTCGGGGAATGCTCTGGACGGGTATCGCCAGATCTGGCGATCATCGCCAGATCTGCCGATCACGCTGCTTTCGCAAACCAGCCAGCGTGTATCGCCAGATCTGGCGATCCTCGCAGCGTGCTCGCCAGATCTGGCGATACTGATCGCCAGATCTGGCGATCACGCTCGCCAGGTAGAATGTATCGCCAGATCTGGCGATGGGATATATTGTATTTAGGGTGCAGTGGGGTAAACGCGGTTGCTTCAAAGGATTTCCCGCGTGTTCAAAGTATACGTAGCTATGACGTACTTGGATCAAATTTGAAGCTTTGACAAGGAGTTTGTGAGCGGTACTGTACGTGGGTCCGGGTTTGCTTATCTCACCAATAAAACCGACCGGGCTTACCCCTTGATACCCTAAACTTTTCTGGAAATGTTTCTGTAAAATGTGAACAGCTAAACTCAAACGAACATTGTGTTGGGGCTGAACTTGTACTTATGTCACCTTTGAAACATTAGCTGAGTTGCCTGCGCTTTTCCATTCCAGACTACGTTGGCGTGGGATGTCAGTTCGAGCTGGACGCTTGCACCGCGGGTCTGTGTCAGAACGGAGCGGACTGCGAAGATTACGAAAGCGGATACCAGTGCACTTGTGCGCCAGGTAAACATAGAGCATGCTGTACTGTAAAACTCCAAAATTAGGGACTTTTAGCTCGCGAAAATTAGCAGAAAAATTTTGGTTCATTCACATCAGAGGCGTGTCCATGGCTTGGCGCAATGCAAAAGCATGGACAACCATGGCCGAGCGCGCGCCGAGCGTATTTAGGTTCGGTGTGCATGGCCCATCATTATCTGTTGTTGTACTGCGTGCATTAGGTTGTACTGGTCAGAATTGCGATACGTTTCGAAAATTAGCAGAAAAATCATGGTTCATTCACATCAGAGGGCGCAATACAATAGCATGGCGCCGAGCGTATTTAGGGTGCGGTGTGAACGGCCCATTGTTATGTGTCGTACTGCGTGCTTTAGGTTTTACCGGTCAGAATTGCGAGACGAACATCGACGACTGTTCCCCGTCTCCCTGTCCCCTGTCTGCCACCTGTATCGATCAGATCAACGGACATTTCTGCCAGTGTCCCTTCAACATGACCGGAGCTAACTGCGATAAAGGTTAGCTGGTAGTCTGGCCAGAGAGAGAGTTCTTTAACGGACTCAAGTCGTCCTGCGTAGTTTGCATGTACATACTTCTGCTAAATAGGAGTACACGAAGAACGGACAGAAATTGCATTTGTGCATTTATGTTACGCAAAGCGCCTTGAATTAGCGAATTTATTGGAACATTGACTAGAACAGGCACATTCAAATCAACGAGAATTCGTGGTACTTGGGCTAATGTTTCAATCAGTTTATTTAGTAAGTGGTGCTTTTTCAATTCTTCATTCGTCTTGGGCCTGTACCGAAACAAAATAATATTTTCGTGCGCTTTTCAGCCTTGGTGACCGATTACGACATTCGTTCTTACGATCTTATTCTGCCTGACAATATTCACGGTGGAATGGGCTAATGTTTCAAGCAGTTCATTTTACAAATGGGCTTTTTTCAATTCTTGATTCTTCTCTCTGGCCTTTGGCGAAACAATAATAATATTTTCGTGTGCTTTTCAGACTTGGTGACCGATTACGACATTCGCTTCTACGACCCCATACTGCCAGCGCAAGCAGGCCTATCGATTCCGTTCAAGCTGTCTGGTGGGGCCTTAACCGTCGCCCTGTGGGTGCGCTTCGACGTTGCGGGGTCCAGAGGAACTGTGTTCACGCTCTACAGTAGCCAGTAAGCGTCTCTTAGCCTTGTGTTCATTGTATTGTGTAAAATACGGGGTGTTTCAAAAATAATGCCAAAATTCTCGGGCACAAATTTGTTGTTGTATTTCAATGATTTGACTTGTCCCCACATTCGGCTCACCCCTTTCTTTTCGACCACTTTTTGATTTGAATCGAGATGGAAATTTGCCAGATATGCCAGGGAAACGAATCCTTGACCTCTCACTACAGATGGAACTCAAGCCGCGACTTGATTGAGTCCCATAGCGAACTCTTAGTGGGCAGACTATTGGAGAGGGCGCCTATTTGGCACCTCTCAATCAATTACCATCCTTGTTGAAGACGAGTACCATGGTCGAGCAGGAAAATTTTCCAGAGATGTGCGAGCAGGGAATCGAACCCTGGCCCTCTCGCGTTTCAGACGAGCGCCTTAGCCATTTATTTGACTACACATCCGGATGACCTCAGCCACGCAATTTCCCCTTTTGATCGTGAGACAGCTACAGTAGCATTGCTGTACTGTTTGCGCAGAGAGTCGAACTATCCGCACCGCGTGAAGGAGTTGCTACGCGTGAGCAGCGAAGGCGTGCGCGTGGAGCTGTTGGCCGGAGAGACGCCGCTGAGTCTGGCCTTCCCGCAGAACCAGCGCATCAACGACGCCCACTGGCATCACGTGACCTTCGTCTGGGCCAGCGAACTGGGCAGCTACTCCCTCATCTGGAACGCCGTACGCATCTTCGGCGGCGACCACTACGCCCAAGGACACACCTTCGACTTCAAGTGAGTTGGAAGATTGAGGGGTGAAATACTCAGTAGGGTAGTGTGGGGTAAAACCGGACACCTAAGAGCTTTTCTGAACTTGTCGCTTCAGCAAATGATGAACCAAAAAGCTCATTTGAAAGAGGAGAGTTGAAGGAAACGATTGGTAGAATATTTGTCTCAATCGGTCGTATGGTTGCTGAGATATACTAGGTGTCCGGGTTTACCCCCGTTTCCGGGTTCACCCCACAGTACCCTAACCCGTTTATGGGGTAAACCCGGCCAGAGCGGGCTTCAGTACCGGGTGGCCGTACTCCATGCTTCCTCCCCTCTATCAAGAGACGCACTGAAAAGCAGAGGGGGTGTAGGGATAGATAGGCGACAATGTCCCTCCCCCCTCCAAGATTACCCCCCTAGCCCTAATATTACCCCCATTTTATTCCAATAATATTACTTCCTGCTTGTGTGTTGCAGTGCCTGGGTGACCCTGGGCTACCCGGTGAGCGAACCGCCTAACGTTGACCATTACCCCAAAATTACCCCTAATATGACCCCCGTTTACCCCAATAATGTGATCACTTGTTGCTTCTGTGTTGCAGTGCGTGGGTGACCCTTGGCTACCCGGTGAGCGAGACGCCGAACGAGCCCAAGTTCGTGGGCGCCGTGAGTCGCGTGCAGGTGTGGACCCGGGTGCTCTCCTTCGAACAGGAAGTGCCGAGTCTCGTCGACTCCTGTCACAGCAGCCCCGTCATCTACCCCGGCTTGGTCCTCAGGTGGACCGGCTATAATCGCCTGTCTGGAAAGGTAGCTACTGTATTATAATATGGTATGTTCACATAGTAATTGGCGTACGCTCAAAGATGCGCCCTGCGTACGCCAAGATCATTGATCCGCAACGTCGATTTGGTAGAAATTTTTGCTGTAGTGTATTGTGCCTGTTGCTTCTAATATTATTCATTGTTTGTCTTGTGTTGCATTAAAGAGGAAATGCGCTAATGTTTCAAGGGGATATATCAGACCGTGAGGCATCTGTCAGTTGGTGCCTAGCAGTGGAATGTGAGCAAAAATTAAGGTGTTTCAGAAGTGCTACTGGGCGCTGCGCAAGACGACTTGTGGCCCATGGCGTAACAGTAGCATCTATTTTGCGCAAGAGCATGGACAGACTTAGGCTTAGGCTAAGGCTTAGGTGCTATTTGCATGCTTCTAACGCGTGCTTACAGTGAATTCTCCGTGAGGTGTACACCCACCGTGCGTTTCTAATATCTATTAGTCCGTTGCGCTTGGGCGAGGGAAATGCGCTAAAGTTTACTGGGTTTATGTTAGACCGGCGCATATCTTACAACAAGGTTTTGTCGGAGACCTTCTCCCAACACGTAACTTTTCTGAAGTATCTGATCTTGAGTAAAAAACGAGGGTTGACAGTGGAATGAGCTAATGTTTCAATAAAGTTTACACAGGTCGCGGAGTATGCTGCAAGTTAAGTATGCCTGTGTCAGACTTCATTCTTTCTAATTTGGTTAGTGATTTTACTTGACGGTGTCTTAACCATACTGGAATTGAGAATGGGCTAATGTTTCAAAGGTTTTATATATTGGTAGGTAGGTGCAGCGAAGGTTAGTTTCTCCAGTTGTGGTGGGGGTAAATCTCTTTGAGTAGTACGCTGATATGTAATTTGACGGTGTCGAAGCCACGCTGGAATGAAGAATGGCCTAACGTTTCAAAGGTTTGATATATTGGTAGGTGTCGGAAGGTTGTTTCGTTGAATCGATGATATCCGGAGGTGAGGGTAAATCAATTCAAACTACTTCAACGCTGCTGTATTTGCAGGTGGAAAAGGTCTTCCCCTCGCTCTGCGGCGTTAATTCCGCCTGTCCCGGAGCGTGGAAGTGGGTGGTTGCTCCTCGCAGGCGGCTGTCTCCATGGACAAGACCCCACCCAGCGCCGCCTTCTGTCCGGGCGATATTTGGCTGGCGACTCCGTTGAAAGAAGTGAACGTCAGTTGGCCCCGCCCTGCGTTCACGGATGACCGACGACTGGCCAGCGTCCAGCATGATCTCAACAGTGGACAGGTCAGTGGGTGAACTGGTAAAGTTGAGGTTTCATAAATGGGTGGGGGAAT
>JASAMW010002065.1:0-75459 GCA_030247985.1 Epsilonema sp. ZAB3_2 | reverse complement strand
ATGATACGATTATTGTGATTGTCAGCAGCTCTGAGCTCTTGAATACCAGTTGTCAACAGTCGACAGCAGACGGGGTGATTTTCCTTGCACTTGTACCGAGATTCAGCACTCAAGACGACGGGTAAATAAATATGATATTAGTTTGATGTCGACTAGTGGCTGCCCTTGGGGATAAAAGGGTTGGGAATTTTGTACCGCTTTCTTCGATATGACAATAATGACATTATGACAACCATTGCTTTTCTTTATGGAAAGGAAAGCCTTCCTATCCTAAGAAAATGGCTGCAAAAGCAACTGGGCTATGGGGTTGATTCGATAAAGATTGACAAATTGAAGAAAGCGCACAGTGACACCCAGTATAGCAATGCGAGATTTAGATATGGGGTAGGAATATTGTCCATGCAATTAAGCTAAGTCATGTCAAGTATTCTGGTAATAATGATTCTCCGCGATGGAATTCGGGCGTACGGCAGACAGGAAAACAAAAAAGGAAAATATTTTTCAGAATTACGAAATTCGATTATTTCACATTACACTTTTCCTGTTCCTGTCTTGTCTTTTGTTGCTTGCAAAATTATTTTTACTGACTTTTGGCATTGTCATTTTTAGTTTTTCCACTGCGATTTTGTAACTTTTTTCTTTTTTGTTTGTAGCGCTATAAGTGAAAGATCATGCAGATCTTTGTCAAGACTCTCACGGGAAAAACCATTACGCTGGAGGTGGAGCCCTCCGACACCATCGAGAATGTGAAAGCGAAAATTCAGGACAAGGAAGGTTCGATCGAATATGAATTCTTGGTCCTACTTATTTTTCTCTATCCACCAGTTGAGTTATTGTGGAGTGCGGCCGTTCAGATCAGCTTCATTCGGTCTTGTAAGCCAACCGAAACAGGAAATTGACGGGTTCACCCAGGGACGACGAATTTTTTCGTTTCTACAGGCATTGTATATGCGTGTGACCTCGTAACATCGTAACTTTGATGTTTCGGCTGGCTATAATACACAAGAAAGGTTGGGGGTCGATCTGAAAAAGGAGCGGGCTTTTATGGCCAATCTCTATTATAACTCAACTCGTGGATAACTTACACGCTCTATTTTATGTAGGGTTACAATGGGGTAAACCCGGCCATGGGGTTGAACAAATAATAGTTCATTTGAAAGAGGAGAGTTCAAGGAATCGATTGATACCAAATTTGTCTCAATCGGTCCATCGGTTGCTGAGATATTCAGCCCTGAAACCTATAGGTGGTCGGATTTTCCCATGGCCGGGTTTACCCCACACTTCCCGCATACACTCATTGTTTCATGTGATTTGTTTCAGGAATCCCGCCTGACCAGCAGCGTCTGATTTTTGCCGGAAAACAGCTGGAAGATGGCCGCACCCTTTCGGATTACAACATTCAAAAGGGTAAGGGGAGCTGTGACGCAACCCTCCTCTCTCCCTACGTCACGCTTTTTTGGCCAATAAACCCTCTCCCTAAGGACCATATGCAGTAACGCGATTGGATTGGTCGATAGCGACCCCGCGGTATTTAGTAAAAGTTTGGATCGGTGCCTGCGGCGTCGTCGACCTTGTTCAATCATCTGGAAGCGTCAAAGGAGCGAGTGAAGAGAAGAAGCGACAACAAAATGACGCGACGACCCGCAGACACCGATCCAAACTTTCACTAAATACCGCGGAGTCGCTATCGTCCAACCCAATCGCGTTACTGCATATCGTGAATAGTCTGCTTATGTTCATCGTCACGCTGACGTCACATTCACCGCAACCCCCTTCCCCCTATTTGTGCGTGATGGAACGCATGAAACGCCCCATTATGTTGCAGTAGAGTGCATGATGCATTGCAGAGTCTACTCTTCATCTGGTTTTGCGCCTGCGCGGTGGCATTATCGAACCCAGCCTGCGTATGTTGGCACAGAAATACAATTGCGACAAGATGATCTGTCGCAAGTAAGTTGAAGGGTACTATGGGGTAAACCCGGCCTTGGAAAAATCTGGCCAGCTTAGTTTCAGGGCTGCATGTTTCAATATTAACAACCAATAGACCGATTGAGACAAGTATGATATCAATCGATTCCTTGAACTCTCCTCTTTCAAACGAGCTACTATTTGGTTCATTGTTTTGTTTGCTGGAACAGCAATTTCAAAGGAGATTAGGTGCCCGAGTTTACCCCATGGCCGGGTTTACCCCACAATACCCTATCATACTGTGTATCCGCTACTTCCGCTGTACGAGCTCATCATGGGACACCCTGTATTCGCCTTGCTCCATAAGAGGAGGTGCCGTTTTCGCCCTCCTCGCCGATTTTTAAGCTGCAGTTTTCACACACGCAAAGCACGCCGAAGCAATTATTACTTTTTCAAAAATATACCAAAATTGCAAAAAAGTAATTGCTTCGGCGTGCTTTGCGTGTGTGATAACTGCAGCTCAAAAATCGGCGAGGAGGGCGAAAACGGCACCTCCTCTTATGGAGCAAGGCGAATGTGTGTATTTCCATTTCTTTCTTATACCAGGTGTTACGCGCGTCTGCCACCGAGAGCCACCAATTGTCGCAAGAAGAAATGCGGTCACTCAAGCGAACTCCGCCCGAAGAAGAAACTCAAGTAGACAATGATGAACCACGGAACGATCGAGACTGTACCAGGAATGTATAACATTATCAGGAATATTCAAGCAGTGTAGTGAGGCAGAAGCAAGGCTAGCGACGCGACCAAGTAAAATGCTTGCTTCTGCCTTACATACTACACTGTGTTTGCATATTCCTCCCGCTCTAATGTTATATATTCCGGACTGGACGAATGAGTACCATCAGTGAATTCATGCACAATTTTGTGTGTTTGCCTGTGTACTGTATGCGTATGCGTGCAACATGAATGGCTGGGCGGAATAATAAACCATTGTTGAGAAATTACTAGAGTCTGTTTGACTGTTTTATTCAAGAGAGTTTGCTCTGTTCCAATGTATTTTCTTATGGATGTCCGCTGCACTTGATATTTGGGTACTGTCGTGGGATAATCCCGGCCATGGGTAAACCCGACCACCCAAGCTCCTCTGAACTTGCGGTTTCAGCAAATGATGATGAACAAAATAAATAGCTCATTTGTAAGAAGAGAGTTCAAGGAGTCGGTTATTATGCTTGTCTCAATCGGCATTGATTGCTGAGGTATCTAGCCTTGAAACTTTAGGTGGAGGGAGTTTTCCATGGTCGGGTGTGTACCCATTGTACCCTATATGTTGATTACAGAATGATGCGTTTTATTGGTTCATTGATGACCATTGGTCATTTCAAGTGGCCGCTAATGAGAGTACTACGCGCTTTTGTGGCTCCGTTTCTTCGATCTACGACGATGAATGATACAAGAGAGGCGAAGAGACTAAAATTGGATACGAATTTGCATAGAATGAAGTAAGATGCAGTGCTGCTTGCTTGCCTTTCTTCCTTTCGCATTTACGATTTTGCATTCGTGATTTTTTTCCCCGTTTGGATGCGGTTGGTGTGTTTGTTAGACACGCCGTGTGCAATAATACTCTGACGGAAAGGTCGCGCAAGGTTTCATACGTAGCAAGAAGTGATGGCGGAGTCAAAGAAACCATCTGCAATTCTGCAGCAGACGAAGAATTTGACTAAGGTAGCGATTGACATTGGCCCGCTACAGACGTGCTCCGAGCGAGTTCGAGGCTCCGAGTTTGGAATGACTTCGTTTTGATCCGAAACGAACGTCAATGACTCACACGACTTCGAATTACAAACTCGGTTGTTCACACACACGTTCCGAAAAACGGAGCGAGTTCGGAGCGAACTCGGTGATTTTGCATGTTGAAGCATAGTCAGGTCACCGAATTCGTAGCGAATTCGAAGTTCACGTCTGTAGCGCCCCATTGACACCCAGTTTATAGTCACAGCTGTAGATTTTACGTACACCCAGGGACAGATAACTTATCTTTCAAGCCTAGAATTTTGTAGGCTACATAGTTATGTACTTAGTTTACGTACATAGATTAGCCTAGGCCTCGGACACTATTGCCATGGATATGTACGTACGCACGCAGAACGCAACATCCCTCCCCACCAAGCAAGTACCCTCGACAAAGCTTTTACAGGTATTTTGATTGTACTGTAACTTTGTTAGTTGCAGGCGCTTCAAGGACGCTGGCAGAACCTGGAGCGAGAGCTGAAACCTAGAGAAGAGAAACTGCGACAGCTGCGAGCGTCTGCGGAGCAATTGAAGGCCGCCTTTCCTTCCCAGGCTCCCACCATCGACAACACACTGGTGGAGATGCAGGACATGTTGTACGATTTGAAGACCAGGTTGGCGCAGAAGAGGGAAGATGCGATCAAACTGGACGAGTTCTATCGCGAATGCGACGAAGTTCGATCCTGGATGAAGGACAAGCAGGTTCTACTGGATCAACCCGTGGACGCGAAAGACATGGAACCGCTGCAGGTACGTATGTACAGTCCTGTGTGATGTCGTGCCGCGTTCCGTATGGCCAAAAATATATAATTAGGCTTAGGGGAAGAATGGAGCAGACAGTGTAAACGAAGAAGGCAATCACTGGCACATATTCGCACCATTATAATGGGGTTTTCGATTTCCCCATTATAATGGGTTTTTGGAAAACCCATTACAATGGTTTCGTAAAACCCATTACAATGGGGAATCTACGAGATTGTTTATGTGGATGGCGTGCTTACGAAAAACCCATTGTAATGGGTCGAATATGAGTTCACAGGGATTGCCTCCTTCGTTTTCACTGTGTGTGCTCCATTCTTTTCTTCCCCTAAAGCCCAATTATATATTTTTGGTTTTACTTTTGTGTGTTGTCTTTTCAGCGCTCAGGAAGAGATGAGGGCGACTCGAACTGGACGGTAGAGGAAGATGATTTGTCGAGAGAGGAGACGGACCAATCAAAAAAAGGATATGATTGCCCGATTGCTATTGGAGGAAGGAAGACTGAGGAAGGCAGTACTATGGTTGAGCAGGAACCGCTTTTCAGCAGCACGGTAAGAAACAAAGCTTGGGGGGGGGGGGGGGGGGAGTGGTTAGGTCCGTGATTACCCCTAAAATTCAGCTGTCAGAGGCGCAAATTACTGTATTTAGGTAATATGTAATACCTACATGCATACCCCGGGATTCAAAGTCTCCCAACTGATTGTGCAACTGTTTACAACCGACATATGGAGGAGTTGTGCAACCGGTGACAACCGTTGCCATGGTTACGCACTCTTCATATGTTTGTTGTCAACGGTTGCACAACTCCTCCATATGTCGGTTGTCAACGGTTGCACAATCAGTTGGGCAACGGAGACTTTGAATCCCGGGAGGAGTTAAGAAACATATGCCATGTCATGTTCTCACTAGCCCGCTACAGACGTGCTCCGAACAGTTTGTTTCGAGCGAGTTCGCTCCGAGTTTGAAATGACTTTGTTTTGATCCGAAACGAACGTCAATGACTCACACGACTTCGAATTACAAACTCGGCTGTTCACACGCACGTTCCGAAAAACGGAGCGAGTTCGGAGCGAACTCGGTGATGTTGCATGTTGAAGCATAGTCAGGGCTCCGAATTCGGAGCGAATTCGAAGTTCACGTCTCTGTAGCGCCCCACTGCTATGTAGCTTGCGCGCATGTGTTGCAGGCTATGCTGGAGGAAGGTTGCGAGAACTCCGACCCGAGCGATCACGACCAGCGACCGCGACCGCTCTTCACGGCCAGCGGAAGCGAGTCATCACTGGAAAGCACTGGAAGCGAATTTTCTTCTGAACAAACCCGTCCTGACATGGAGGAGGAGAGGGGGGAAGGCTGTCAAGAGGAAGGCGGAGAGGAGAAGACGCGAAAAGATGAGAGTGAGGATCAGGGAGAACGACAGCGAAATGCGGAGAATGCGATCATGCAGATCTTTGTCAGGACTCTCACGGGAAAAATCATTACTCTGAAGGTGGAGCCCTCCGACACCACCGAGAATGTGAAGGCAAAAATTCAGGAAACGGAAGGTTCGATCGAATACTGTAAAGCTTCGTGTATAACCCAACCCCCGGGGGGATAACAATATCGTTATTCGCCGATTCGAGGGGTTTATACACGAGACCAAGCAAAATGTGCCAAATCATCACCAACATGCTTATTTTGCTTTATTTGCGCGTTTTACACGACACACGTTTTAAAAATTTTGGTTAGAGGGAGGATAAAAATCTTTAGTCACCAAATAGGGGTTTATACACGAGGGGGGTTATATTCGAAGCTTTACAGTACTTATACATTCTTGGTCCTACTTTATTGATTATTCTCTATCCATAAGTTGAGTTATTATACGGAGAGCGGCCTCTCCTTGTTTCAGATCACCGATCAGCCCCATTCGGTCTTTAGCCAACCGAAACAGCAAATTCACGGGTTCGCCTAGGGACGACGAACTTTTTCGTTTCTATATGGGTGTGAGTGAACTTGTAACTTTGATGTTTCGGCTGGTTTATCTGAAAAAGGAGCTACTTTCTGTCCACGCTCCATTATAACTCAACTCGTGGATAGTTACACACTCGATTTTCTGTACAGTTTCCTGTGAGTTATTTCAGGAGTCTCGCCTAAATGGCAGCGTTTGATTTTTGCCGGGAAACAGCTGAAAGATGGCCGCACTCTGTCGGATTACAACATTCAAGAGGGTAACCTTTCCAGATTTATGGCCCATTCACACAGGAGACATGGCTTGGCGTACGCTGCCTGTTCGGTCGTGTATGAAAAGGCATGGACAGACATGGATTTGCCTGGCGTAGGGCTCATTCACATACATCGGGGCATGCGCTGCGCGTACGCTCGGCGTCTCCATGGCTCGACACATCCAGAGACAGCCATGGATGCGTCAGGCGCCTTCTTTCAATGTGAATGAACCATTACAATAAAAGGTAATGTTGCAGTAATGCATGGATGCTTAACACATACCACACGAAGGCGTCATTTTTGTCAACAAGTCGTCCAACTGTTGTCAGTTTGTTGACAACAAATATGTGGGGATGATGAAATGACAACAACCCGACACTATCACCCTATTTGTTGTTAACAAATGGAAAACAAACCGACAACAGCTGCTGGGCGACTTTTTGACAACAATGACGCCTTGGTGCGGTATGTGTAAACTGCTTAGCCCGTACGGTAATTGTATTGTAGAAAACACTCTTCATCTGTGCTCGTACTTGCTTTCTTGCAAAGTCTGTCCTAAAGCCGAGCCTGCGTATGTTGGTGCAGAAATGGAACCGCGACAAGATTTTGTCCCGCAAGTAAGTTGTGTTTATAACACTGTATCCGCTGCTTGCGCTGTTACCAGGGTTGTTTTCGTGTAATATTTTCCAAGCGTCTAAAGATAGATGATGGTTGCGAAAGTCGGCGTTTCGTCAAACTAACTATTTCAGACTTTTCGCAAAAACGGGCCCCGGACATCTGGGAACACGTCCAGTAGCAGCGCAACTACAGGGTGTCCCATAATATACTCCGGGGCTTTACGCGGAAATAACTCTCGATCCAAAGCTCAGATTTCAATGCGGTTTTTTGCGTCATGTAGCCAAGGCTTCAACTTAGATGCAGGCAAAATTTCGAGATTTTATTGCAATTGGAACCGGTTCAAAACAGCTACATCCTCTGACCCCTTTTCTATGGACTTTTTCCCTGAATAAACAAAATTCGGCATATTTTTTGGCATAGTTTACTATCAACCTTGCTAATTTTGTTCTAAGTGACTTAGAGCAGTCAAAGTTGCAATAGAATTTGATGTGTGGACGCAAGGTTGAAAGTCTGGACGTGTAAAATCAAATTGAAGCTATTTCAACTCAAAACCGCTATTATACTGAAGGAGAAACTGCGAAAAAGGAACCAACACTTTGAGGGTCAATAAAACCATAACCAATAATTAAGCTACGCAGATGAAATTTCGCACGTGTCTAAGTTGAAGCCTTGGCTACACAACAGAAAAAACCGCAGTGAAATCTGAGCCTTAACTCGAGAGTTATAAGCGCGGAAACCCCCGGAGTATATTATGGGACACTCTGTACATAGTTGATAGGATGAAGCGTGCGTTCATCCAGCGAGATTTAACTTTGAGCCTTTGGCCGTGCCGCTCAATGGATGAGGTCGAAAATCACGCTGCGCACACGTAGTATCACTGTTCTTGCAATAATTGTCTATTTTTATGGACGTTTCAGTTACTTTTTTGCCACGTAACAACAAGTGACGGCTATTTGGCTAAAAAGTAGCTAAAGAGCATAAAAATAAAGAAATTTTACTACAAAAAAACGCTACAACGTGTGTGCATCGCTAAATGCGACCTCGGTAATTTTTTTACACGGGCATTCTCCCGTAGAATAGGAATAGCTGAACCGCGGGGGCAAATCTCTGAATGACTTTCTATTTTTCGCAGCACGGAAAAAGACTACAAAGAAACTTCTCGCTGTACGAGTTCATCATGGGACACCCTCTATATGTGTATTTCCATTTCTTTCTTGTACCAGGTGTTACGCGCGTCTGCCACCAAGAGCCACCAATTGTCGCAAGAAGAAATGCGGCCATTCGAGCGAACTCCGCCCTAAGAAGAAACTCAAGTAGACAATGAAACAGAACGATCGATACAACACGAACGAATACCATCAGTGAATTTGTGCACAATTTGGGTGTCTGGCTACACTTGTATAATATGCTTGCATCGTGAAAGGCTGGGCGGAATAATAAACCATTGTTGATGACAAATTACAAGAGTCTGTGTAACTGTCTATTCAAGAGAGTTTTGCTCTGTCGCTACGTATTTGCATAAGGATGTGAGCTGCACTTGATATTTGGATACTGTGGGGTAAACCCGGCCATGGGTAAACTCGACCACCCAATCTCCTCTGAACTTGCGGTTTCAGCAAGATGAACAAAATAAATAGCTCATTTGAAAGAGGAGAGTTCAAGTATGATATAATGTAGCTTGTCTCAATCTGTCCGTTGGTTGCTGAGATATCTAGCCCTGAAACTTGGTTGCAGGGAGTTAACCATGGCCGGGTATACCCCATTGTACTCTATATGTGTACTTTATGGAACGATGCGTTTTATTTGGTTCAGTGATGACCATTGGTCATTTCAAGTGGCCACTAATACAAAGAGCACTGCGTGCATTTGTGGCTCAGTACTGAAGCCCTGTTTCGTAAACTCACCGCGTGGGGGCGAATCTCACTCAACTCGAGCGTAAAGGCTACTTTATGCAGGCTACATTTTGAACTTGACGTTTACTGTGTAGTGCGCACGTACCTACGAATGTACATAGAATGAAGTACTGTACGATGCGTGCGTGCTGCTTGTCGTTCTTCCTTTCGCATGTACGATTTTGCATTTGTGATTTTTCCCTGTTTTTATGCCGTTGGTGTGTTTGTCAGTTACGCTGAGTGCCATAATACTCTGACGGAAAGATCGAGCAAGGTTTCATACGTAGCAAGAAGTGATGGCGGATTCAGAGAAACCATCTGCACCTCCGCAGCAGACGAAGAATATGACTAAGGTAGCGACCTAGTAGAACTATGTTAGTTATGTACCTAGTTTAGTACGTGGACTACTACTGGCCTCGGACGCTATTGCCATGCAGACATCGGCCTGGGGTCAGTTGGGGTTATGTTCAGCACACCCCCACCCACCCCCTCACATAACCCCATGCACACCCTCAGATTTTGAGAATTTGAACAATACCCCCAAACACCCCCAAAAAATAAAATCAACATATTTTCAGTAAAATTTGGGGGTATGGTGTTTTTTGAGGGATGTTACAGACTATTTCTTTTTGGGGGTATGCTGGAAATTCTGGGGGTATGCTGGATAAAAAAATTTTTCTGGAGGTATGCGGCAGCCCCCACTTCCCACTTTTCTGCTCCAGCATAACCCCACACTGACAGACCCCCACCCTGAAAACAGTGCCGATGTCTGGCCATGTTGCAAAGCTTTTATAATTTGATTGTATTGTAACTGTGCTATTTGCAGGCGCTTCAAGGACGCTGGCAGAACCTGGAGCGAGAGCTGAAACCTAGAGAAGAGAAACTGCGACAGCTGCGAGCGTCTGCGGAGCAATTGAAAGCCGCCTTTCCTTCCCAGGCTCCCACCATCGACAAGACACTGGTGGAGATGCATGCCATGTTGAAGGATTTGAAGACCAGGTTGGCGCAGAAGAGGGAAGATGCGGCCAAGCTGGACCGGTTCTACCGCGAATGCGACGAAGTGCGATCCTGGATGAAGGACAAACTGATTCTGCTGGACACGAAAGACATGGAAACGCTGCATGTACGTACAGTCCTGTGTGATGTCGTGCCGCGTTCCGTATGGGCAAAAATATACAAATAATTGGGCTTAGGGGAAGAATGGAGCACACAGTGTAAACGAAGGAAGCAATCACTGGCACATATTCGCCCCATTATAATGGGTTTTTCGAAAACCCTTGTAATGAAGCGGCTTTACGAAACCATTCTGTTGGGTTTTACGAAGCCATTCTATTGGGTATGTGATGGGTACCCATTATAATGGTTTCGTAAAACCCAATAGAATGGTTTCGTAAAACCCATTACATTGGGTTTTCAAAAACCCCATTGTAATGGGTCGAATATGAGTCAGGGATTGCCTCCTTCGTTTTCATTTCACTGTGTGTGCTCCATTCTTTTCTTCCCCTAAAGCCCAATTATATATTTTTGGTTTTACTTTTGTGTGTTGTCTTTTCAGCGCTCAGGAAGAGATGAGGACGACTCGAACTGGACGGTAGAGGAATCTGATTGGCCGACTGCTATTGGAGGAAGGAAGACTGAGGAAGGCAGTACAACCCTTGGTACAATGGTTGGGGAACAGCCTTTTAGCAGCACGGTAAGAAACAAAGCTGGGGGGGGGGGGGGGGGGGGGGTTAAGTAGGTCCGTGATTACCCCTAAGTTCAGCTGTCAGAGGCGCAAAATTACTTTATGTACTGTAGATATCCACCATATGCAGTAAGACGATTGGGTTGGTCGATGGCGACCCCACGGCATTTAGTGAAAGTTTCGATCGGTGCCTGTGAGGTCGTCGACGTCATTTGTTGTCAATTCTTCTTTTCACTCGCCCCTTTTCCGCTCCCAGATAATTGAACGAGGTCGACGACCCCGGAGGGAAGGCTGGCAAGAACGCGGAGAGGAGAAGACGCGAAAAGATGAGAGTGAGGACGATCAGGGAGAAGGAAAGCGAAACGCCGAGCATGCGATCAGGCGGATGTTTGTCACGGTCAAGGCTCTCACGGGAAAAATCATTACGCTGGAGGTGGAGCCCTCTGACACCATCGAGAATGTGAAGGCGAAGATTGAGGACAAGGAAGGTTCGATCGAATATGCATTCTTGGTCTTACCAAAAATATATAATTGGGCTTAGGGGATGAAGGAGGACGTAGTGTAAACGAAGAAGGCAATCACTGGCGCGCTACACGTGGTGAGTAAACTCACGGTGAATTCACCGGTGAGTTTGAACTTCGAGTTTTATTTTTCGTGTAGAGCATTCTCACTTGCTCCCAAGCGCAAAATTTTTCTCATGTGTTCACACGACGGTGCGTTTCAAACTCACGGTGAATTCACCGGACTCCCTATGCTTCATCGCATACTTATGGGGAATTCCCCGTGAGTTTACTCACCACGTGTGTAGCCCACTACTGGCTCATATTCGCCCCATTATAATGGGTTCCGAAACCCATTATGATGGCGCGTTCACCAGGCGTCCGTCCGTCCGCCCGTCTGTCCGTCAAATCCGTAAACGTAAAACGTATTTAGGAGTACACGGTTGTTTGCGGTGTGCCATGTACTTCTCGATACGTCCGTTAAGGATTTGACGGACGGACGGACGTGACGGACGCCTGGAGAACGCGCCATAATGGGGAATCTAAAGCACGCCATCCACACACACAAACAATCACGCCGACAAGGAACAGAAGACCGTTTACAGCTTCGAAATGGTTTGTGTGCGGATGGCGTGCTTTAGATTCCCCATTATAATGGGGCGAATATGAGCCAGTGATTGCTTCCTTCGTTTACACTACGTCTTCCATTCTTCCCCTAAGCCCAATTATGTATTTTTGGTCTTACTTTTTTCTCTATCCACCAGTTGAGTTATTATACGGATACCGTATTCTAGAGCTCTCACGGGTAGGCATTTTGCACTGATCCGGGTCCGGGTCCGGGTCCGGGTTTTGAAACCATGTACCCGCGGGTTCCGGGTCCGGGTCGGGTAGTAGGACTATTTGCTGTTACGTACATGTTAGTGTATGTACGTACACGTACAGCAAACTATGTGGTACAGTACGAACTGTACGTACGTACGTTATGTACATACATATGCAATAGATTGTATATAACAATGTTCGTTTGAAAGAATACACAACCTCCAGGTGGGAAATTTGGAAAAATATAGCTCGATATTTCGTGTGAATATCGAAATTCGAAAATAACTATCCTCTATTCTTGAGAAAATTTCAGAAAATGCTCAAACTACATCGAGCAGAAAGCCAAAATTGTGGGAAATTATACACCTTAGACCCGACCCGCATTTTCGCCTATTTTTCTGGGTCCGGGTCCAGGTCCGGGTAGCAAAAAAAGCCGGGTTTTCCCGGGTCCGGGTTCCGGGTCCGGGTACCCGTGAGAGCTCTAGTATTTACCCATGCATAGCCCATGCAAGGGTTGCGGGTTGATCTGAAAAAGGAGCGACTTTGTGACCACTCTCTATTATACCAACTCAACTCGCTAACTCAACTCGTGGATAACCTATACACGCTCTATTTTATGTACGGGTACTGTGGGATAAACCTGGCCATGGGGTCAACGCGGCCACCTAAGCTCCTTTGAACTTGCCGTTTCAGCAAGTGTTGATCAAATAATAGCTCATTTGAAAGATGAGAGTTCAAGGAATCGATTGATATCAAATTTTGTCTCAACCGGTCCATCGATTGCTGAGACATACAGTCCTGACCTGAAACCTATAGGTGGCCGGATTTTCCCATGGCCGGGTTTACCCCACAGTACCCTGCCTACACACATGTACAGAGTGTCCCAAAATATACTCCGGGGGTTTCCGCGCTGATCAATGCGGTTTTTCCTGTTGTGTCGCCAAGGCTTCAACTTAGACATGTGCAATTTTCATCTGCGTAGCTTAATTGATTATGGTTTTATTGGCCCTCAAAGTGTTGATTCCGTTTTTCGCAGTTTTCCCTTCAGTACAATAGCGGTTTTGAGTGGAGATAGCTTCAATTTGCATTTTACGCGTCCAGACTTTGAACTTGGCGTCTACACATCAAGTTCTCTTGCAATTGGATTGCTCTAAATCACTTAGAACAAAATTAGCTGTGGTTGCTAGCGAACTATGCCAAAAAAATATTTTGAATTTTGTTTATTCGGGGAAATGTCCATAGAAAAGGGGCTAGAGAGTGTAGCTGTTTTGAACCGGTTCCAGTTGCAGTAAAATCTCGAAATTTTGCCAGCGTCTAAGTTGAAGGCTTGGCTACATAATGCAAAAAAACCGCATTGAAATCTGAGCTTTGGATCGAGAGTTATTACCGCGTAAAGCCCCGGAGTATATTAGGGGACACCCTGTAGTTTCATGTGATTTGTTTCAGGAATCCCGCCTGGCGTCCTGCGTTTGGTTTATTCCGGAATACAGCTGAAAGATGGCCACACCCTTTCGGACTACAACATTACAAGTGGTAAGGGGAGCTTTATAAAACACGTCACACAAGATTCATTCGTCGCAACCCTTTTCTCCCCCTATGTAACCCTTATTTTGGCCAATAACCCCCCCCCCCCCCCCCCCCAGACGCTTCGGGACCCGATCACGTGATGTGTCTGGTGCGGCTAATCTAAATGATGGGAAAAGCATGGATTTACCCCGACCCCCTCCCCCAATTTGTACGTTACGTAACGCATAATGGCGCGTTCACCAGACGTCCATAACGTCCGTCCGTCCGTCCGTTCGTCAACCCATATGAGTTGATGGACGGACGGACGGCCGTTACGGACGTTACAGATGTCTGGTGAACGCGCCATAAAATAAAACGTCCCATTATGTTAAGCAGTAGTGCATGATGCATTGCAGGGTCTGTTCTTCAGCTGGTTTTGCCCCTTCGCGGTGGTATTATTGAACCCAGCCTGCGTGTGTTGGCGCAGAAATACAACCGACAAGATGATCTGTCGCAAGTAAGTTGTATAGGTTACCGTATTTTTCGGTGTATAGCCCCGGGGCTATACAAAAATCGAGAGGTCTGATGGGGGGTTATACACTGGGGGGGGGGGGGGGGGGGGGGGATATACACTGGGCAAAATTTATGTTTTTGAGAGGTGTGTAGAGGCATGTTTTTGAGGTCAAAAGCATGTGTTTTAGGGCATAATCGCGGTCAAAACAGGGTTATTCTAGTACAAGACATGCTCAGCTAAGCTTATAGGCATAGTAGCTTGGTGTAGGAGTAGCTATAGCTAGCTTATGACCAGCTTACATAGGTAGGCTAGGTACCTTCCAGTACATGGGGGGTTATACACCAGGGGGGATATACACTGATACACTGTGCAAAATTTGTTTTGCCAATGGGGGGTTATACACTGGGGGGGGGGGGGGGGGGGGGGGGGGGATATACACCCAAAAATACGGTACTGTGGAATAAACCCGGCCGTGGAAAAATCCGGCCGCCTTTGTTTCAGGGCTGCATGTTTCAGCAACTTATAGACCGATTGAGACAAGTATGACATCAATCGATTCCATGAACTCTCCTCTTTCAAACAATCGAGCTATTTGGTTCATTGTTTGATTCATTTTTTTCATTTAGTGAAAGTTTGGATCGGTGCCTGTGAGGTCGTCGACGTCATTTGTTGTCAATTCTTCTTTTCACTCGCTCCTTTCCCGCTCCCAGATGTGAACAAGGTTGCCGACCCCGCAGGCACCCATCCACAGTTTCACTAAATATCGCGGGGTCGCCATCTACCAACCCAATCGCCTTACTGCATATGGTGGATACCATATTCTCACTGCAGCTAAGCTGGCTTGCGCGCATGTGTTGCAGGCTATACTGGAGGAAGAAATGGAGGAAGGAGGCGAGGATTTCGACCCGAGTCGATTCTTCCCGACCAGCGGAAGCGAGTCATCACTGGAAAGCACTGGAAGCGAAGCTTCTTCTGAACAAACCCGTCCTGACGTGGAGGAAGAGAGGAGGGACAGCTGCCAAGAACGCGGAGAGGAGAAGACGCGAAAAGATGAGAGTGAGGATCAGGGAGAAGGAAAGCGAAGCGCCGAGCATGCGATCATGCAGATCTTCGTCAAGACTCTCACGGGAAACACCATTACTCTGAAGGTGGTGCCGTCTGATACCATCGAGAGTGTAAAGGCGAAAATTCAGGACAAGGAAGGTTCGATCGAATATGAATTCTTGGTCTTACTTTATTCTCTATCCACCAGTTGAGTTATTATACGGAGAGCGGTCGCAAATGGTCGCTCCTTGATTGTTTCAGATCAGCCCCATTCGGTCCTGTAATCCAACCGAAACAGCAAGTTCACGGGTTCACCCAGGGACGACGAATTTTATTGTTTACTGGTTAGTTGGAGCAAGCCAGGTGAACTCGTGACGTTGATGTTTCGGCTGGCTAAAACACCAAAAGCGCAATTTTTCGTACAGTATCCTGTGATTGTTTCAGGAATCCCACCTGATCGGCAGCGTTTGATTTTTGCCGGAAAACAGCTGGAAGATGGCCGCACTCTTTCGGATTACAACATTCAAAAGGGTAACCTAGCAGCCTGATTTATGGCCCATTCACACGAGACATGCGCTTGGCGTTGGTAGTATTTCATGCTATGTTTCAGAGCACCTTCTTCATCTGATGGGGAGATTATTGTCTTGCACTGTTTGTCCTGGAAACCTACCTGCGTATACTGGCGCAGGAGACTAAAGCTCGCACCATTAGCGACCATCTGCAAGTGTGCAAGTGACAATATTCTGGTTTGCTACGTGCGAAGAATACTATATTGTTATGTAGGCCAGGCCTACCGTACACTTTATCCTAATAATTGCATTATTTACCATGATCGAAATGAATACCATTTAGCGAATTGATATTCATATACCTAGGTACAATAGTTAGTACACCATTTGCCTTTGGCTACTGTTTGGCTTAGTGTACACACTATGAGATGAGGGAGATGCATCATGAAAGACTGCCGGGCGGAATAACAAACCATTGATAACGAAGTACTTGCGTTTGTTTGACTGTTTTATTCAAGAGAATTTGCTCTGTCGCAATGTATTTGCTTGCGTGATGTGAGGTGGTGCATGCATGGGGTAATTCGGGCCACCCTTGCCTAATCTTTCAATCAGCAGAGTGACGGACGATAGTCAAGGAACTGTGGAACCAATGACAGTAATAGGTTCAGTTTGACAACACGCGCGAGCACATCCACTACTTTTTGAAGCCCTTCCGAACAGGAGAGGATGAGGTTGCACCTTAGGGATCATTTACATATTACGTCACCGGCTGCTGGCAGGGGGTACCCCCCGTCACCACTACATCACTTTTCGACAGTCGGATGGAGGGGACCCCCTCCCCTAGCGGTGACGTAATATGTAAATGATCCCTTACCCACACGATATTACACAAAGAGTACAATAAATAATGGTTCAGTTTCAGTGATGAGTGATGACCATTGGTCGTTTCAAGTGGCCGATTATTCAAAGAGCACTGCGTGCATTTGTGGCTCCTTTTCTTCGATCTACGGCGATGAATGATACGAGAGAGGCGAAGAGACTAAAATTGGATCCTGAAACCGTGAAAGCGTTGCGCTTGATATGGGTGGATTGTGAGTGAGGTAATGTGCTTTTGCATTTACACCAGTGCCATACATTAGCGTACCACAAACAAACCAGGAAGGCTCGTCCTTTTTTGACCTTGGTACAGTGTTGAGAACATTTAGTCAATTTTCGTTGCAGATGACAGGTTTGGACGTGGAAGAGCATCGGTTAGTGGAGATTGCTTGCATAGTTACCGAAGGAGACAGAGAGTTGACAGTAGTGGAAGAAAGCGAGAATTTGGTCATACATCAGACGGATGCAGTGCTGGAGAATATGACTGTTTGGTGCAAGGAAACGTTTGCAAAGGTAGGGAGGGTACTGTGGGGTAAACCCGGTCGCCTACTGCTGACATAGACGGTACTGTACAGTACCGTCTGCTGACACGCTCCATTTCGCTCGCTGTTTCAGCAAATGGATGAACCAAGTAAATAACTCACTTGAAAGAGGAGAGTTCAAGAAATCGATTGATGTTGTCTTTGTGACAATCAGTCCATTAGTTGCTGAGAAATGCAGCCCTGAAATGTAGGTGGCCGGATTTTCCCATGGCCGAGTTTACCGTAAACTCGGCCATGGGAAATACTCCATAGCATTATGCCAAGAATAACATAACCTAACAAGAATGAAACACTACACGCTAAGAAAGGATTGAACCCTGCCGCATTGATTACAATCAAGTCATAATGCGGCAGGGTTCAATCCTTTCTTAGCGCAGTGTTTTATTCTTGTTAGGTTATATTATTCTTGATACCACCCTATTATGTATGTTTTCCGTGTCTTTCTTTTTAAGAACGGCCTCACAGACGCCGTGCGTGCCAGCTCCACTTCTCTGCGTGACGCGGAGTGCAAGCTCTTGGCTCTGGTGCGTGTGCACACTTTGGAAGGCCGTTCGCCTCTGGCCGGCAACACTGTGAGCATGGACAGACGCTTTCTGGAGAAATACATGCCAGACTTCGCGGCTCATTTGCACTACCGCACGGTGGACGTAACAACGGTGAAGGAATTGTGCAGGTAGGTACTGTATTCGCTAGTTGCGCTGAAAATTGCTGGTTGCATTGGTACTAGTAGCCGACAAAAACCTGAGGCGCAAAATGCCAAATTCCCCTCTTTGCCTGCCACCTTTCGGTACCTCTTCGTATCTACCATGCAGTAATTTCGCGCCTCTGGCAGCTGAATTTTGGGGCGCAAATGGAAAACTGGGGCGGAAATGCGCCTCAAGTTACCACGTACCTACCCCCCAGCTAGTATCTAATCAGTGCGTAGGTCACCGATGAAGAACTGCACGCACATGTCCATAGCTAAGCTCATGCCAATGTCCATAGCTAAGCCTAAACCCTAGTCCATAGCTAAGCCTAAGCCCAAGTGCATAGCTAAGCCTAAGCCTAAGTCCATAGCTAAGCCAAAGCCCAAGTTTATAGCTAAGCCTAAGCCTAAGTCCATAGCTAAGCCTAAGCCTAAGTCCATAGCTAAGCCTAAGCCCAAGTTTATAGCTAAGCCATAAGCCTAAGTCCATAGCTAAGCCGGAGCCCAAGTCCATAGCTAAGCCTAAGCCTAAGTCCATAGCTAAGCCTAAGCCCAAGTCCATAGCTAAGCCTAAGCCAAGTCCATAGATAAGCCAAAGCCAAGTCCATAGCTAAGCCAAAGCCTAAGTCAATAGCTAAGCCTAAGTCCAAGTTTATAGCTAAGCCCAAGTCCATAGCTAAGCCTAAGCCTAAGTCCATAGCTAAGCCTAAGTCCATAGCTAAGCCTAAGCCTAAGTCCATAGCTAAGCCTAAGTCCATAGCTAAGCCTAAGCCTAGCTAAGCCTAAGCCCATTGCTAAGCCTAAGCCCAAGTCCATAGCTAAGCCTACGCCTATGTCCTGCTAAGCCAATGTCAATAGCTAAGCCTAAGCCCAAGTCCATATTATCTAAGCCTTAGCCCAAGTCCAGCTTGGCCTAAATCCTAGCTAAAAGTGATTCACCACGTTGACATTTTCAGCGCAGCTGGTGAATACAGGTGGAGGCGTTGCTTGTGTGGTGTGGGGTGGACTGGGGTAAATCGGACCAAAGAAAAAGGGAAGAATCTGGAAACGTCCAGCTACATATTAGTTACTTGCGATAGCCAGGAGAGGGAAGTGGTCGAATTTTTCCCAGTTCACCCTCTTCCAACCTAGCTTAGATTGCGACAGAAAACCTAACCGTGATTTTTCAGTCGGAATTTCCCTCCGCTGTTATTTGGTTATTATGGGGTAAACCCGGCCACCTGAGCTTCGGGCTGAATATTTCAGGCCATTGATGGAATCCGGATTTAATGGCCAAATTTTTCTTTTCTCTTTTGCCGTTTGGTTCTCTTTGCTCACAGCAAGTTCAGAGGAGCTTGTGGCCGAGTTTACCCCATGGCCGGGTTTACCCCACAGTACCCTATTTATTTCATTTCAGGCGATGGAATCCGGATTTAATGGCCAAAGCTCCAAAGAAAGATGGGGACCATCGGGCTCTACAAGATATCCGAAACAGTATTGACGAACTACGCCATTATCAGAAGCATATGTTCACGAACTCTGTTCAAAAATAAGCGTAAAATGGAGCGGTCAATGTGATAACGTGGTTTGTGCAATAAACACAAATGGTTTATCACAGATAGTACGCATATATGTGCACCAACAACCACAGACAACATAACAGGACGCGCATTCTTTCAGTCACAATAGCGAATAGCTCATGTTACATCAGACAGTCAAAAGATAGTAACAGAATAGAAATTGAGTTTACAAAAGCACATGCAAGAATAAAGTTCACTTTCGTAGGCTTTCTTTCACATGGCGAATCGGTTTACACCTTTACAATACTAAACGATAAATAAATAGGGTGGTATGGGGTAATCCCGGCCACCTAGGCTTCCTTGTTGAACTGGCTGTTTCAGCATACGATGAACGAATAGCTTATTTGGAAGAGGAGAGTTCATGGAATCGATTGGTAGGTTTGTCACAATCGGTCCGTTGGTTGCAACCAACGTAGGTGGCTGAATTTTCCCATGCCCAGGTTTGGTTTACCCCACAGTACCATATATATTCAGTCAGCTACAATTAGATTGAGTTTCCCTTTAAGGCACGGTTTCCCTGGTGTTTGCATTGTTCACGGACACCCTCAAAATTTCGCATTTCCTATTCGGTTCATAAATAAGTACTACAACACATGGGGAATCGAATGCAAAAAACCGCATCTCAAAATTCGCCCTCGTTGAGGAGTTATAGATGCGCAAACCCTCCTGATCCATTTTAAGGCGAAAATTACATAAAATGCATTATTTTTAGGTTCCAGTGGACGCAGCCGGCTGAAAATTGAAATCTTGGACCCTCAGGAAATTTTAGCCTTCCCTACATGAGTTTGGCGTTTTCATAATCAAACTGGGCTAGATTTTTTTGGTTATGCCTACTAGATAGTCGCCGCAAAATTTTACCTTTAGGTACCATTATATTTCGAAATAAAAAAGAAAAAATTCGGTATGGTCGAGAAAGAGCGGTGAATAGTGAAAAATTAGAAAAAGTCGCCTTTTCTATTAAAGATAAATAACAATAACTGGAGCTAAAAAGTAACCTACTTTAAATTTGATGTGATTTCAAAAATGAAAGTTTCAAAAAAATTTAACCCCTAGCATATAATTTTGAAAAGTATTTTTTAGATATTTTTGAGAATTTGGTAAGGGGTAAATTTTTTTGAAAATAATTTTATTTTTGAAATCTACATAAATTATGAGATAGTTCTTTTTAGGAAGAAGCTCATGGTTCATTATTGAATAATAGAAAAAGGCAGGAACTTTCTGAATTTTTCACTATTTGAGGACCGTTTCTTCCGGACCACTAATTTTTTCTTTTTGTATTTCGAAAACTATAATGGGTTACCTAAGGGATAAAAATTTCAGAGCGGCTGGTACTTATCTATGAGCTATAGGCATATAACCTAAAAAAATCTAGCCCCAGTTGAGGAAATGACTTAAAACGCCATAACTCCATTGAAGAGGGCTAGAGGCTAAAAATTCCCTGAGGTAGGGTCCATGGGGTAGTGTGTAAAATTTCAGCCGGCTGCGTCACTGGAACCAAAAGAATGCATTTTATGTAATTTCACCTTTAAATGGGTGGAGGGTCGCACTATAACCCTCAACGAGGGCGAAGAAGCGTTGCACGATCCCCATTTTGTAACTTTATGAACCGAACAGGAAATGTGAAATATTGAGGGTGTCCGGCCTTCTATAGTCAGACTCTCACACGACTCAGAAAGCTTGCCTTAAAATCCTCGCCCGCAGAAAAATGCCAAACACGTCATAGGACACGATAACAAACAATGTATTCGTAAAAGGATAAAGCGCCATCAGAACATAACAAGGAACAGGAAGTGAAAGGAAAAATTTGAGGAATTTTCTTTCTGTTGTGTCCATTGTGAAAGCTTCTTCAGGTTTCACACTTCAGACTCTTTGTATTTCGAAAAGTTTCACCTCTGTGTCGTACCAAATCGGGGGATCCGTATTTCTGAAAAAAATAAACGCAATATAGCACTGTCACCCCAAGTTACCCTTAGCTACTATGTAGTTGTGTTATGGAGGTAACGTGAAGCAAAGACAGTTTGCAGCAACTCACGAGTTCACCCAGGGAAGACGAATTTTTCCAGCACTGTACTATGGGAGCAGCCTGTGTGAACTCATGAGTTTGATGTTTCGGCTGGCTAAGACTGAAAGGGTTGAGCCAGATATGGAAAGAAAACTGGCCACCATGATAAAGGGGCGAAAAGGGGACAACGCCTTCTCGTTTCTGTTCACTACGTAGCCGCCTATTCTTCCCAATACAGGTGTTATATATTCTTGGTATCATACCTGAGATAAATCACGCCCCACATGTAGGTGCGAAACCACTGGTTCGTGCCAGAATTCGCTTGGTACTTGCGAATGAGAATAGGATGCGGTACTGGTAACAACCCCACCAGGGTGCCGTGCTGGAGAAATTTGAGAATCTCGCTCTCGTCAGTTAGACCCCTGCAAATGCACAGAAAAAGAAATAATCCAGGAAACAGCCACATTATGTACAGAGTGTCTCAAAATAAACCGTCCACCTTTCCGTGCATGTAACTCTGGAACCACAGCTTAGATATTCATGCGGTTTCTTTTATTTTGTAGCCAAGGCTTCAACGCAGGTGTGTACAAAATTTCAAGTATTTCATCCGCATACTTCGGAAATTGCGACGGTTTGAATCTCGAGGCTCAAAATCGACGTTTTTCTTCAGTACGGAGAAAAATCTCGGTTTTATTCTTTCAAGATACCCAGTTCAATGCGTTTGCTTCCCTGACACTGGGGCTAATGCATGAGATACGCATTTTCTAACATTTTGGAACATCTTTTTTCATTAAGAGGCTAATTTTGTTTGGACCATGCACAGAAGACCCCCAAATCGGCACTATCAGTTCGAAAAAACCCTCATTTTTGACCGCCCGGGAAAGAACGTGTTTGAGCAGCTTCCACTTGGCCTATCAAGCTCAAATTTTGTACACATCTGAGTTGAAGCCTTTGCTACAAAGTACAAAAAACCGCATGAAAATTTAAGGTGTGGTTCCAGAGTTACATGCACTGGAAGGTGGACGGTTTATTATGAGACACCCTGTATTTAGGTATTTGGTGGGAACTCTTCCCTTTCTCGTGATGTCCCATTCACATTGGAGACATGTGATACGTAGGTGTGCGAACGCTCCGATGTGAATGGGCCATGAAGATTCACTGGCGACTGATTTATGCATTTTTGCTGAAACATCAACTTCACGAGGTGATGGCAAATTTTCACCTCGTACAATCTGTTTCAACCTGCCATCTACACATACGTACGTACATACACACTCCACGTAAATAAGCTGCTACTGCAGCAATAGTACACATACTTGTCAATGCAGATTTTCTCCACCTGAGGAACCAGAACTTGAAGCAGCCGCATGATCGTCTGAAGGGGAAGCTTCTGTTTCCAGCCTTGTACCTGCAACGATAGCAACATTTCGTCAACAAACCGACACAGTTGGGCGACTTGTTGACAACAATGACGCCTTGGTGCGGTATGTGTTAACACATACCCCGAGGAGCCGTCATTGTTGACAACACGAAGCAAATTTGTTTTTGTCCGTTTATGTATAAGTGTTGTCGGTTTGTTGACAAACGGACAACAAACAGACAACGAACCAACAAACCGACAACACCCACACATAAACGGACAACAAACTGACAACCGTTGGGCGCCTTATTGGTTGACTGCAATAACGCCTTCTTGGTGCGGCATGTGTTAAACTCACCCATTCAGACGTAGGCGCCCACACATCCGCCGACGTTTGGCTTCCGTCCGGGGCTGTGGGGTCGGTTAACGCATCCTCTCCCCCAGATCTCTGCAGATGTGCAGACGAGGTTTCTGTCATGTTGCCCACATCTGAAGATATTCATTCACATGTTTATGAGGCATCACCATAACAAGCACAACATATCGTCGCCGCCATGCCAGAACATGATATCTCCACTTAATACCACTTTTCGAGAAAAACGCATTTGAAAGTTTGACTGCACCAGGTAAGATCAGCTTGTTGCAGAACCACCCCATTATGCATATCACATGAGGTTGGTCCTTTGGCTATCTATTGATGTCAAAAGGATACTCTAAGCACTGCTCATTCCAGAGAAAATGGCACCAACCTTTGGTGATGATGGCACTTATCACGTTCTGGCACAAAAAAATTCTCTCCTAGCAGAATACAAACAGCCACCTTTTTCAATCATATCTCGACTTTAGCCAAACAATGACAGGCATTGACCATCCCAGGCATGAGGCAATGACCAAACAAGCAATAAATCGCTTGAAAGAGTGAGGCAAGAAATAAAGAAGTTTCAAAGTAGCACTTGGAGTTATAACGTTCTGGCATAAATTATGAAAACGTTATGATGAAGCATGCATTTTATAACAAATTTACGATTCTGCTGTTTCTGTGCGTAGTTTTGGAGGTATGACGATTTGGAATGCAAGTTTACCAACCTACCATCCGAAATCTGTCATAAACTCAATTTTCAAAAAAATGGAGATATCATGTTCTGGCATGGCGGCGACGATATAACCAAGGGCTAACCTAACCCGGGATTCGTTTGGTTGACCTCTCCAAACCACTCAGCAAATTGGCAACGAAACACCCAAAGAGCTAAACCTGGGAGGGAATCGAACCCGAGGTCAGTCGATCGCTCCAAACCACTGAGCCACATGGCAATGAAAAGCCCTGCTAGTAGATCGAAAATTGAGGAGGGACTCGAACCCGCGGTCAGTCGACCGCTCCAAACCACTGAGCCACATGGCAGCGAACATTCTAGCCCTGCTGCGAATCGAACCGGCCGCGGACGAAAAGTTTTAGTTGACCGCCTCGGACCACTCGGCTACCGCGCCTCCACCTCCTTCCTGCTCAAAGAGTACCCTTCATACTACCAAAAATATATAACTGGGCTTAGGGGAAGAATGGAGCACACAGTGTATACGAACGAAACAATCATTGACTCATATTTGACCCATTATAATGGGTTTCGTAAAACCCATTATAATGGATAATCTAAAGCACGCCATCCCCAAATAATCACGCTGACAAGCAACAAGAGCACCGTTTACGCGCTACGAGTTTGTTTGTGTGGATAGCGTGGCTTAGATTCCCAATTATAATGGGTTTTATGAAACCCATTACGAGTCAGGGATTGCCTCCTTCGTTTACACAGTGTGCTCCATTCTTCCCCTAAGCCCAATTATATATTCTTGATACCACCCTCACCAGGCGTGGCAGCCAAGCTCGTTTTCAGCGTTCCAGGCTTCGCCTCCTCTGGAACCTTCGCCCCTTCCATCTTTTCTTCCGGATGATTCTTGGGCTCGTTCTCTTCCAGTACTTCCGGTGGACTCTTTAACTCGGGTACGGTAGAAGCCACAGGTTTGGCGGTTTCGGTCGAACCCGGTTTCGATTTTCTACTCGCCAGACTCTTGGCTATGGAGGTACTGTCGGTGGGCATGTTGGCCAGCTGGTAGAAGACTTGACGCTTTCGAATGATCGTGTAGACCAGGTTGGAATTGCCTGATGTGAAGTAACAAAGGAATAAAATCACAATGTGACCTAATGAATGATGATTCGTGTTCGACCGGTAATTATTTAACCCATCCTCTATTTCGATGACTACCAAAGGGACCAAAATGCGATCGCACTAGTATCGCATGCGATGATCGCATTTTTCCAATTGCAATCAGTGAATCCGGTGGCGTTTTGGACACTGTCGATTTTGTTGGAGGGGACACATTTTGGTCAATGCGACCATCGACATAGAGGATGGGTTAACACCTACCGAAAAGGATAACTGATGCGGGCAAACCAATGCCACAGATTGGCTATCATTCAGTTGACATAGTTGTACAACCAGTTGCCCTTTGCAGGAATCCTTCGCGGTAGGTGTTAACAAAAGCAAGTTTAAAAGACTCGCAAGCAGCCTCACTCGTTTACCGTCAAATTGATATTGAATAATGTTGTTGAAGACTTCCAGCAAGAAGAAAATGAGATGATGATTGTTGGGAGCGGAAAACAGGAACCAGGGAGTGGAGAAAGCTTCCAGCAAATGCACCAACTTGTTGGCCGCCACCATTGACAGAGCTTTCAGGTAGGGAGACACTTGAAAAACACAACATATATTCGCTATTTGCGCTAAGACTATGAATGAGTGGCCAGGGTTTCACAAAGTCTAGATCGGTGCAGACGGGCGTAAAGGCATCAGGGAGAGGAATAAGAGCGAGTAAGCGGCGCGCTACACACGTCTTAAGAGTAAACACTCGGTAAATTCACGGTTAGTTCGAACTTCGAGTTTCATTATTTTCGCGTAGAGCATTCTCACTCGCTCCAAAGCGCGAAAGTTTTCTCATGTGTTCGTTCACAAGTGGTGAGTTTCAATCTCCCGGTGAATTCACCTTCCTCCCTATGCTTCATCGCATACCTATGGGGAATTCCCCGTGAGTGGCACATGTGTGTTCCACATGTGTGGCGCACTAGTGAAGAGAAGGAAGGATAACAAACGACGTCCACACACTACGTCTGCATAACGATCTAACGGGGAAACCTTACCGTTCACAATTATCGTGAGCAGACAATCAAAGAGCGACTGCAACCGTTGATTCCCTGTAGTTATCAACTTGTGGAATACCTAAAAAAAATTGCGTACGTACGTATCATCATCGCATGTACTTCCGTCCTAAGTAGCGTAGTGTGGGATAAACCGGCCTCCAATTTTTCACGCTTGACTTTAGACTGAATGGGCATTGCACACATACATAACTGTTACTGTACGTCTCTGCATATTATGGCCCCTTCATTCAATCAGACTTTGGAGACATGCGCTGGACGTACGCCAACTTCGTTCCAACGTGAATGCGCCATACATACATTCAGTACACATGGATGTATGTAGACGTAGAGACAAGACATGTGCATGCATGACTGCATGCTGTGTAGATGAAAAGAACCATAGTACGTACTGCACATTCATGTGTACTGGATGGATTATCATAATCCATCCAGTATTGTACACATGAATGTGCAGTACAGTACGTACTAATAATTCACATAGACCTGATGTGCATGCTGTGTAGACATAAATACAGTATACGCACGCCTTTCCTTACTATGATCAGTAAATCCGCGTGAGTCCCCGTGAACACAGTGATATCCATCGGGACGCGTACAGTGTACGGTTTGTTAAGCCGGACGCCAAAATTCCTCTCTCCGCTCAGCAGCAGAAGAATGAACACCCCCATGTGTATCAGACCAACGCGAGCTACAAATAGATATATGAAGAAATACGCACACAAAATATGAATGAAGCAGCGATCGATACAAAACCTCATTGGGGCAAGCAAGATGCGTAAGCGCTTCATTCACTAATTTCCTTAATGGGGATTTAAAGATAATGCACGTACGTAACGTAGTACATACGTAACGTACTGTACGTAGACGTAGAGACAAGCTACAAATGGATCAAAGGTAATGCACGTACGTACTGTACGTTGCAATAAGCTACAAATACGGAAATAAGAGTTCTAAAGCACGATATGTAAATTAAAAAGTTCAAAAGCAAAGGCTTACATTGGTCATTTCTGGAATCGTTCAGATGGTATAGGATTGGAACTAAGATCTCTAGCACATCACTAGTCTTCAGCACGTAATAGAGTAATTTCTGAAATAAGAAGACAAAATAAACAATCCAATAATACGGTCCCCAATAGAATTCTTCTAAGTAGACTGACAGGTCCCGACGTAGCGAGGAAGACGTCAGCAAATGTTGTGGTTAAATTCGCCACATCGTCAAACTGGAACTGGATACAAAAATTGCGTAATCCGCGGTCCCAGCCCGTATCGGAGAGAGTTAACACTTACAGGCTTCCTCTCAGGTTGCTGCATGGTGAAACAGTTTCATACCGATTGCAAAACCTACATGCGCTAAAGCTAGAGGTCACAGGGTTTACGGAGCTGTGGAATGGGTCGTTCACATCAATGGCGAAAAAATGCACTCATCATATCCATGCATAGTTTGTTATGCCTGTTTGCTTATGTTAGCCATGGAGCGCAAGCGTGAACGGGCTAATGTTTCAAAGAAGGCATAAGTCTACAACGGGCCATCGTTCTTATACTCGTCGGATCTTCATTACCCCTCCCTAATAAAATAATATTATTTGAGCATAATTTTACTTTTACAGGCCCCGAAATCTTGGTATGCCTGCTTCCTCGCTACGTCGGGTCTGATCAGTATGCTCCTACGAAATAAAGTATTTCTGTTAACACATACCGCGACCTACCGTCATTGTTGGCAACAAGTCGTTCAGCTGTTGTCGGTTTACGGTTTCTTGTCCGTTTGTTGTCCGTTTATATTATGGGTGTTGTCGGTTTGTAACCGATAGAAAACAAGCTGACAACAACGCCCATATATAAACGGACAATAATTTGTTTCAAAACAATGACGCCAGGTCGCGGTATGTGTTAACAGAGAATAAACGGCCAACGCTCGAGCTAAACTGTACATATCTACCTTATTGTACTCGCAACACTTCCAGAAGAACACTAGCAGCTCCTGATGAAAACATATTTTCTTCGATGAGCTCGGTAGATATGTTTGTGCCAGCGGGTTATTGAGCAGACGCGTGAAGCCTTTCAGGATGAACTCGAAATCCTCCTCTCTGTGCACGCGAGACAGGTAATTGATGAAGAAATTGTCGTGGTAGCCAGGCTGAAAACGAAACAATAAGGCGACACATTACGGCCTAAACGCCATCTGCTCGAGTGGCGCAATTGGTAGAGCGACAGGTCACCAACCCCCGGGCTCGAATCCCATGACGCATAAACCCGACGTAACGGATAAATAACGAGGGAGATACATATGGGACATAGGCATATATGGGACAAATTACGCTCAAGCACCGTCAGCCCGCGTAGCGCAATCGGTAGAGCGACACACGTTACTCAGCATCCCGGGTTCGAATCGCACCCAAACCAACAGCTTTTCCTTCTCATTTCTACAACGCCATTCATGTAGGGTACTGTGGGGTAAACTCGGCCATGGGGTAAACCCGGCCATCTAAACTCCTTTGAACTTGCTGTTTCAGCAACAGAGGATAGTTCAAGAAATCAATTGATAAGATATGCGTCTAAGTCGGTCCATTGATTGCTGAGATATGCAGCCCTTAGGTGGCCGCGTTTACCCCATACGGCCGGCTTTACCCCACGGTACCCCATAGCCTATACATAGATTACCTCCAACGCATCCCCGCTACTCGGGTCACTTTCGCTGTTTGAGGCGTTCGAATCGTGATCCAAACAGACTATGAGTAGCTGAAGCGCTACTTGCACCAGCGGCTCCCGACTGTCGTTAAACAGCAGGTAATTGTAGGGAAGGCCGTAGCCTGTGGGGTTGTAGGCGCATACTGTGTTGAGTAAGCTGGTGAACAGGGGCAGGACGTGTCGATTTTCGGCGGAGGTGAAGTGCTCGATCCACCGGTTGCGAAACATGGAACCGTCGGCTGCAGAAAAAGGAAGGAAGGAAAATAGACGTCGGCCTGGGGTCAGTTGGGGCTGGTATGTAGGCGTAGGGTACTATGGGGTAAACCCGGACACCTAAGCTTTTCTGAACTTGCTGCTTCATCGTTTCAATCGGTCCATTGGTTGCTGAGAAATGCAGCCCTGAAGCTTATAGGTGGTCGGATGTTCCCATGACCGGGTTTACCCCTTACTACCCTAACCCTACGCATACATACGATATGCGGTAACGCGATTAGGTTGGTCGATAGGGACCCCTGGCGGTATTTAGTTAAAGTTTGGATCGGTGTCTGCGGATCGTCGACGGTTATTTGTTTGTCAGTTGCTCTTTTCACTCGCTCCTTTGACACTCCCAGATGATTGAACAAGGTCGACGACCACGCAGACACCCATCCAAACGTTCACTAAATGCCGCGGGGTCGTCCGTCATCGACCAACCCAATAGCATTACCGCATATCGTTCCTACTACCCTACTAATATGTAATACATACTTGCGGGCGACACGTAGATAACTTCCGAGAAGCAGGTGAGTAGCAGCTTGAGGATGTCCGTTCTATTCTGGTCGTGCTGCGGATAATGCGGAGGCGAATGAGCGAAGCCGACTCCAGCCTCCCAAATGTACTCGCAGCTATCGATCGACTGCAAATCTTCCGGTGTTTCCTGCACAAAAAATGCAAAAATAAGGATGAATAATGCCAAAAATATATAATCCCTGCATAGTAGAGATCAATGGCCTACGTACTGAAAAGAAACGAAGCAATCCTTGACTAGAATTGGGGCCTAAAAACAGGATATCCTATTGTACATTGTAGGCCATTCTTCTCTATACAGGGATTGTATAAGTATTCTTGATGCCGCGTTCACCAGGCGGCCGTACATTCGTTACGTATCTAGGAGTACATGGCAACCATGTACTCCTAGATACGTACGGTACGGATTTACGGACGTACGGTGAACGCGGCATGAATAGTGAGCGCTGAAGAATTCAACACGAGACAACGAACTTGACGTTAGGCAGTACATATACCGATTTTACATAGGGTACTGTGGGGTAAACCCGGCCACCAAAGCCTCTTTTGAACTTGCTGTTTCAGCAGCAAATGATGACCCAAATTGGCTTCAAGGAATCAAGTGAAATCATACGATACTTGTCTCAATCAGTCCATTGGTTGCTGAGATATGCAGCCCTGAAACTTTTGCGGTCGGATTTACCTCATTAGTAGGGTAATGTGGGGTAAACCCGAACACGGGGTAAACCCGGGCATCTAAGCTTTTCTGAACTTGCCGCTTCAGCAAACGATGAACATGGTAGCTCATTTGAAAGCTAGGAGAGTTCAAGGACTCGATTAGTAGGATACTTGTCCCAATCAGTCTTATGGTTGCTAAGATATACTTGGTGTCCGGGCTTACACCCGTTCGGGTTTACCCCACAGTACCCTACCCTGCTGTGTCAACTTACCGGTCCTCTGCCCCTATTCAGGGACACCGTAAAATCAGGACAGAATAGCAGATCGGTCAGTGCTCCAAGTAGAGCTTTGGCCAACGGTAGCCCTTCTTGATTAGAATTGGTCGGGCTGTCAGCAGGTAGAGCAGACCAGAAATAACCGCGCCAATCCGGGTCCTCGAAGATGTACGGCAACACACGGGTTAGCAGCCGTACGCAGTTGATCACTGCAAAAAAATGCTACGTAGTACGTCCTGTACGTATGGCAATAGCGTCCGAGGCCAGCAGTGTACAAAGACTAGCTCTAAAGGAGAATGTAAGGCGAGTTTAGCCAATCTGTCCCCGGACCGGCACTGGTGGGGTGCCTCAGTCCACAGCTGTGCCCGAGGGTAGCGGGTTCGATTCCCGTTCGGTCCGATTTCTCTCCCCCTTGTCGGGGCCCGGCTATTGCAATACAGAACGCGGCACTTCACACCTTGTAGAAACCATAGAGACAAGTGGATGTGAAGAGTTGTCCAATTGTAACGGGACTATTATGTGGTAAACCCGGCCAAATAAGTTTTAGGGCTGCATAGTTAGTACCTCAGCAACCAATGGAGACAAATTTTATATCAATCGATTCCTTGACCTCTCTTCTTCAAAAAATGATCTATTTAGTTTGTCATTTGCTGAAACAGCAAGTTCAAGGGGGCTTAGGTGGCCGGGTTTACCCCTTAGTACCCTTATTTTTTGCTTCCCGCTCTATTTGAGCCTCCAAATCTTATCCCTATGTGAACCAGCTATTATCCCCTACCTTTTTGCTGCTCTTTCGCTGAGTGACAGGAGTGTTCACATGCTTGCATTAGGCGCTCCACCGCTTTGTAGCATAACGTCGCCAAGTTATTCGGTGCATCCTCTCGTAAAGAGCGAATTTCAGAGGCGGGAATGAAGGAAAACACATCCTGTGCACTGCTGACGTTTTCGGGCGCCCAAAACTGCTCCCAAAAAGACTCGTTTGCAGGCTCCACCGGCTGAAAATAGAAGAAAAATGGGTGTTTATTTTGTACACTAGTGCGCTTGCCCACGTGGTTAGTTCGGTAAAAATTACTCCACGGGCTGAAATTAACACATACTCCGATCTGGCGTCATTGTTGGCAACAACTTCATTCAATTGTTATCGGTTTTGTTGTCCGTTTTCTTGTTTGTTGTCCGTTTTGTTGTTCGTTTTTATAGGGGTGTTGACGAACGGCAACAAAACCGACAACACCCAAATAAAAACGGACAAACGGACAACAAACAAGAAAACGGACAACAAAACCGACAACAAATGAACGAAGTTGTTGCCAACAATGACGCCAGGTCGGAAAGTGCGCTTGCAACGTGGTTTAGTTAGGAATAATTGTTCCCAAAGACTCTTTTGCAGGCTCCACCGGCTGAAAATAAAAGAAAAATTGGTGGTCATTACGTACGGCACCTATTAGGGCGCTTGCACACGTGGTTTAGTTCGGTAAAAATTATTTCACGGGCTAAAATGGAAACAAAACGAAAAATTGGCACTCATTTAGTGCGCTTGCACACGTGATTGAGTAAACTCTTGATGCATGCACAATAATGAATTGAAATGATGATTTCAGAGCGACCGTATGAACAAGAAATTTTGAAAAAACACAAAGCATTTTGAAAACACGTGTGTAGCATCACGTGTGTAGCGCACTACTGACAAGCACGCAGTACACTACACTTACACAATGTACGTAGTAGACCGAACCGAACGTACATAAGTGAACGAACATTGGATGCCTAGATTTCTTTACCTTTTTCTTTGAAGTAAGCTCAATCACGGCTTTGCGAAAATTGACGCGACTATCTGCGTTGCCCATTTTTCTTTGATTTTTTCCTACGCAGCTTCGTTGCTTCTTCTGATCGACCTAATTTGTATTTTTAGGCCAAGTTGTTGCCTGTTGGTGTTTTCTTTTCTCTTATTTTCTTTGAATTTCTTCGTCGTTTTTTCAACCACGTGCTCCTGGAGCCAAGGTTGCCAGATCTCAAAATGCCTCATTACTGTGGCACTCAGGGTTCATTACTACGCAATACCCATGTTGAAATTTTGACACTGCAAAAGCGCCATTTTGAAGCCAAAACCCGGTTAAAAGCATGCCGAAAATATACTGAATCATGAAAAGATTGATTCAGAGTGAAAAATGGCAATACTATGGCCGATTTTCTTCAGAAAATAGTGTCTGCAGAAGGAAAATTTGAGAAAATTTTTGAAATTTGTACGTCAAAATAGCCTAAAAAACACGCTTCTGAATGTTTTTCCAATACTAGCAGGTAAACACCAAATATTACTACATTATTACTACGGTTACTACGCCCCAAAGGTAGGTACCTACAGAAAGTCAAAAATTACTACATGTAGTAAGATATTACTACACCTGGCAACCTTGCCTGGAGCGCGTGTTTTGGCTCGTTTGACTACGGTCAAAGCGATGGCGAGCGCAACGAAGCGAAGCGTAGCGGAGCGCACGCTCTACTATTTATTTTTTTGCTAGGTACACTACGTTGTAGAGTGCTTCTTTGGAAATGTACCTTGGACACCTTTTTTATGGTCCAGCAGCCGTTTTCCAAACCTATTGAGACTTCCGCATTACGTTGCTGACCAGTTCAAAATTTAACCCCTCCTGTATGCTGAGATATGGCTGCTGGTAGGCCCAAATTGCCCCTCACGTGCCCGCCACTTTTTTCAAAAGTTCTTACCATCATTCTACTCCATTTTCTTCATAGATTTCGGTTTGGGGCGTGCCCCTTCGAAATTTTGACAAATACACCACAAAAATTGACGAAAATGATCAAATTAGCCAAAATTACCTCTTTTTGGACTATATCATGGCATATTCACTAAAATATCGAAGGGGCATGCCCCAAATCGAAATCTGTGAAGAAAATGGAGTAGAATGATGGTAAGCACTTTTGAAAAAAGTGGCGGGCACGTGAGGGGCAATTTGGGCCTACCAGCAGCCATATCTCAGCATACAGGAGGGGTTAAATTTTGAACTGGTCAGCAACGTAATGCGGAAGTCTCAATAGGTTTGGAAAACGGCTGCTGGACCATAAAAAAGGTGTCCAAGGTACATTTCCAAAGAAGCACTCTACAACGTAGTGTACGTTGCAAAAAAATAAATAGTAGGAGTACGTGTCTTACCACGTGGAGCTATCACTAAATAACACAGCCCAATCACCGACAAACCGACGGAATTTTTACACCGAAGTTTTTTAACAATCACCACCAGTGGCCATGGAAACATCAAACTCAAAATTTTCGGCTCAAAACTTCGTACATTTCTTCAAAAAAACTTTCCCTCACAAATTCAGAGCTAAAATTTTGGTCATGTATGAACTCCATCGCGAGATAACTCTAGCAGGTGGAACTGTATCTAGCTTTCCCAAGAATTTGTCCACCTTCAAAAGCACGGCGAAAAATCTAGTGTTTGCAGCCGTGGCACATAGAAATCAAGTACGTACAGTCACAATATCTACTGTAGGCTTTTCTATGAACTCTTGTTCACCCTTGCGATTGACGACTGATAGCTCATTCGAAAGGAAATTATGCTCGGCGTACTGGCGCATCCGTGGCTGAACATGTGTCGAGCTACGCCGAACGTACGCACACGCACCATCTCATTTTTCTTCCATTGTGAATGGGTCATGATTATTTAGGTCAACACTATCAGCTGGGACCAAAAGCTGGAGGGAATGGCCAACGATATGATTCCCATCAAGGATCCAACTGAAGCGAATGGGAAACCATTGGTTGTGGTGCAAGCTCGATACTGCGACATAGCCAGCAGACCGAACCCACTGTTGGTCGTTTGCACGATGGGTGGAGCACTGATTTTCGAATGGAACGGCTCGTCGCTGTTGGCATTTCAACCGATTCATAGCCAGGATCACGGTACGCGAAAGAATGATGGCGCGTTCACCAGACGTCCGTAACGTCCGTCAGATCCCATGTGGGTTGACGAACGGACGGACGTTGCGGACGTCTGGTGAACGCGCCACGAAAACATGGTGTCATCAAAAATATATAAATTTTAGGGAAATTTTTTTACGAGAGGTGGTAATGCTTCTTTTTCAGGATTTTCTTACACGAGGGGAATCGCAACGATGAGTGACAACATTCTTGTGGGTAAGCTGAAAAAATATTACGTACACAATAATAGTACGAAATTTTTACTATGGTAGGTAAGACCAGAGTTCTTGGGACCCACGTATTATTTATCTCGAGAACTACGCGACGTAGAGCAAAGCGCTCAAAACTCCACGGATAACTTTAGCTCGCCTCTCCAATAAAAAAACCGTTTGATTCTATCTGATCTCAGTGTCGAGATCTCGCCGATTTCCTTCAGCACTGAAATCGTGTCACCTTTTGGCAGACGCTAAACCACGCAAACCACGACACCCCACGACCCTGTACGCCCGATGCCCATTTTTATTGTTTTCATCATGTATGCATATTTCTACCACTTTTGATTTTTCGGGCCTTTGCGAGGTTTAGAATTGCCCAATGGTCCACGCCCAATTTGCCGATTTTAGTACTGAAGGAAATCGGCGAGATCTCGACACTGAGAGCAGATAGAATCAAACGGTTTTTTTTATTGGAGAGGCGAGTTAAAGTTATCCGTAGAATTTTGACCGGCTCTACGTCGCGTACTAAAGTCGCACAAGAAATTTCATGAACCAGTGTAATTTTTTCTCAGCCAATAAAAAACGTAGAGCACAGCGGTCAAACTTCTACGGCTAACTTTAGCTTGCCGTTCCAATAAAAAAACCCGTTTGTCTCCAGCGGCTCTCAGTGTCGAGATCTCGCCAAATTCCTTCAGTACTAAAATCGCCAAATCGGGCGTGGACCATTGGGCAATTCTAAACCTCGCAAACTCCCGAAAAATCAAAATGGCAGAAATAAGCATTTGTGATGAAGACGATGAAAATGCGCATCGGGCGTACAGGGTCGTAGGGTGTCGTGGTTTGCGTGGTTTATCGTCTGCCAAAAGGTGACACGATTTCAGTGCTGAAGGAATTTGGCGAGATCTCGACACTGAGAGCCGCTGGAGACAAACGGTTTTTTTATTGGAACGGCGAGCTAAAGTTAGCCGTAGAAGTTTGACCGCTGTGCTCTACGTCTTTTATTGGCTGAGAAAAAATTACACTGGTTCATGAAATTTCTTGTGCGACTATAGTAGTTCTCGAGTAGTTCTCTAGTAGTTCTCGAGATAAATAATACCAAAAATATATAATTTGGGCTTAGGGGAAGAATGGATCACACAGTGTAAACGAAGGAGGCAATCCCTGACTCATATTCGCCCCATTTTATTGGGTTTTTCATTTCCCCATTTTATTGGGTACCCATTTTATTGGGTTTTACGAAACCATTATAATGGGTTTTACGAAATCGATAAACCCCATTATAATGGGTTTTACGAAATCGATAAACCCAATAAAATGGTTTCGTAAAACCCAATAAAATGGGGAATCGAAAAACCCAATAAAATGGGGAATCGAAAAACCCAATAAAATGGGGAATCGAAAAAAATCAATAAAATGACGAATCAAAAAACCCAATAAAATGGGTTCGTAAAACCCAATAAAATGGTTTCGTAAAACCCAATAAAATGGGTACCCAATAAAATGGGGAAATGAAAAACCCAATAAAATGGGGCGAATATGAGTCAGGGATTGCCTCCTTCGTTTACACTGTGTGATCCATTCTTCCCCTAAACCCAATTGTATATTTTTGATAATACGTGGGGGCCCAACAACTCTGGTCTAACTATAAAATCGCGCCTGGAAGCCCCAAGCACTTTTCCAAAAACGTTCGGTAAATTCTACCACTCCGAAGAGGGCAGAATTCTATACCAACCTTAGAACGTTGGGTAAAAACCAACGTTTCTGAGCGCGAAATCCCTCTTATTCACACTTTCGACATCAACTTTCCAAGTTTACGCTCAACACATGATGTGACGTCATTTTCGCTTCGCGCTCGTTCTGACATCTTGCGATAATTCAGAGAAACATACCACACGTTTTTGGTGCAAAGGCGGAACGCAGCGAAAATATTTGGCAGCGTTCTTATTGGCTGAGCGAAAATAGGCTTTCTTTCTCGTGTCGACGCAGCGCGCTCAGAGCAGTTGGCACCTGAACTCAAGGCGCATTGCGTAAAATAGATTTACTAATGCGGATTTCTGTCCACGCTTCGTGTACTCCTATTTAGCAGAAGTACATGCAAACTACGCAACTCGCCTTGAGTCCAGGTGCCAACTGCTATTGGCCAGACTATACAACAGTTCACTATTGATTTTTATCGTAACCGCAAGATGGCAGTGCTGGCGCAAAGCGAAACCTCGAAGAGTCGGTAGTATTGTAGCTCTGGGTGAACTCGTAGATTTGATTAAGACATATAAGCACAAGAGAAGCAGTTTGAAAAATTGGGCAGCCAGTGCGTGAGTCGAACACGCAACGCAGAACGGGATTACGCCCCTATTAGCGCACACCACTATCTGACTGCACAGCTCAATTTCTCAAACTCCCATTTCAAACTCAAATTTCTCTTGTGCTTATATGTCTTAATAGAGTACACCCGCGCTAAAGACTATTCCATCATGTCTTGCGTCTTCGTAGATTTGATGTTTAGGTCGGGAATAAGTGGGATTTCGGCAATTGAAGCCTCGGTGTTTACCCAGAATAAAAAGGTACGTTCTGGTGAGAGCTCGTCTCTCTTCCGAACACCTTGCTTTTTGGTCAAGCGTCTCGCGGGGTTTCCGGAGATGCGTTATTGTTATTATGGAAGTTTTGTATTGGAATTTTATATTCGCAAATTTATCCAACAAAAATTTATGGAAGGCTACGAGTTCTTTTGCTGATGGTTACTTTCAGGTTCCCACACAGGAGAAATTTACGTTTTCACCGTGAAGGAAAATTCTGTGAAGCTGAAATCCACGCTGAAAGAGCACAAGGCTCCAATCGCGGATATTGAATCAGATCGCGAAACCACGTGCGTTTCAGCCTCTGGTGATGGTGTGATTCTCTGCTGGGATGCATCACTGAAAATTCTCAATCGCATCAGCACCGGGTGGGTGTCACGTCAAATGTCAATACTGTAATGCTTCGTGGTGTATAACCCCCGGGGGATAAAAAAACGGTAGTCGCTGATTCGAGGGGGTTGGTTATACACGAGACCAAGCAAAATGTGCCAAATCATCACCAACGTATCATGCTTTATTTTGCTTTATTTGAGCGTTTTACTCGTTTTAAAAATTTTGGTTAGAGGGGAGATAAAAATCGTAAGTCACCAAATAGGGGGGTTATACACGAGGGGGGTTATATTCGAAGAAGGGGCTATACACGAAGCTTCACGGTACTAATTAACCCCAAACTAGTGGTGTCAAGGCAAATATTGTTCTTCCTCTTCAGACAGCCCATCAATTGTATTTGCATGGGCTCCAACTATGTCATGTGCGGTACTGTGCTGGGTCAGGTGTTGGTGTTCGGCTTGAAAACTGGAGAGCTTGTGTGCGATATTGCTGCTCACGCGAAAATCATCACCAGCATGGACCTTGTCACTGAACCGGGATTGGTAAAAAAAATTACGCAATGATCACGGCCTGCGCATAGCTGCCAGCTTGACAATTTTATTTGTGACCTGTTTCTTTTAGTTTTTGACCGCCAGTGAAGATTCGTTCGTTCGAATTTGGAAGTTTAGGGTGCGAGAGAAGAAGTCGGAAACGTTTGAGGTTGGCTGGCAATAAAATAATATCCACAAGCTAGAATAACCCATGCCGAAAAGACTGTTGCAGCATGTCAAAAAATGGAAGTGGGGTAAACCCGGCCATGGGGTAAACTCGACCACCTAGCTCCTGTGAACTTTGAGCTGCTTCAACTCAACGGTGAACCAAATAGCTCATTTGAAGGAGGAGAGTTCAAGGAATCGCTTGATATCATACTTGTCTCAATCGGTCCATTGGTTGCTGAGATATCCGAGCCCTGAAAATTAGGTGGCCGGATTTTCCTTTGACCCGGTTTACCCCCATAGTGCCCTATACTTTCTATTTGTCATTCTTGCAGGTGGAATGCTCATTTTCGCATCACTTGACCAACGTGCCCATCTGTGGCGCGTGTTTTAACAGCGCCAGCGGCTCCTCATTCGCCGTCACTGGCTTCGACTACCCAACCATCTTCTACTTCAAATACGCCGCAGATGGAGAGAAGCCATCAAAAAACAAATAAATAAAAAACGCGAAAACAAACAGGACAGTACGTTTTGGTAGTTTCTATTGTACATAATCATGAGAAAACACGAAAACATACTGTATGACCGTACACTGTACCATATGTAGCATAGCTCAATCATTTATTAGGATAGTCAATACATAGCATACTAGCCAATCAGTAGTATTAAAAAGAATAGTACGTAGTGGATGTTGCACCAAGAATTCACATTCACACTGCTTCAAAACCATGTGCACGGTTCAGCGAACACATACCTACGTTGATGTGAAAAAACGTACTTTGGTTAGTTACTCTTACATGCAGCATAGGATTGCAAGGGCAAAGGGTAATATGTTTAGCAGTATGCGAATCAGATACAGTAACCTGCGCGAACACCAGATAGAAGAAGTGGGTGATGAATCATTGTGCCGTCTGTGCGTGCCAACAAAAGAGCGTGTGCGAGTCCGGTGACCAAAGTACAAGAGTGGGAGTTTGAGAAATTGAGCTGTGCAGTCAGATAGTGGTGTGCGCTAATAGGGGCGTAATCCCGTTCTGCGTTGCGTGTTCGACTCACGCACTGGCTGCCCAATTTTTCAAACTGCTTCTCTTGTGCTATTATGTCTTAATGAATCATTTAGTAACATGCATCTTCCAAAGGAAGATACTTAGAATGAGGCCCGAATTAACCCGCACTACCATATTATTACCTTACTTACCGCGCACGCACCCGAATCATTGACATCTGAGACTTTTTGGCGTTTCATTCATTCATTCAATGAAGGCGTTGGAAAAATTGAGAGACAGGATTCATTCTTTCAAATCGCGTTCCACAGTTTGATAGTTGCATCTTCGGAAGCTGAATAGACCCGGTTGTTTGCACAGAGACTGAGCAGACAGGTGACTGGACCTTCGTGTTTGTCAACACACTGGACACAGCTGCGCTCGCTGACATCCCAAACCTTCAACAGTACAATATTCACGAGTTGCGGTAACGCGATTGGGTTTGTCGACAGCGACCCCGCGGTATTTAGTGAATGTTTGGATCGGTGTCTGCGGGGTCGTCGACGTCATTTGTTGTCAATTCTTCTATTCACTCGCTCCTTTTCCGCTTCCAGATGATTGAACAGGGCGACGACCCCGCAGACACCGATTCAAACTTTCACTAAATACCGCGGAGTCGCTATCGATCAACCAAATGGCGTTAAAGCAATTCGTCCATACAGTACGGTGAGGTACGTAACGTACATCATGTTGGTGTACAGGTACGTAAAGCGCCCAATGCTGTAAAGAGTCGTGGTTCGGTCCCCACGCGCCGAGAAAGGAAAACGGCGTTTGTGCGTGCGTTGTTGTTGTTGTCGTTCCATTGCGAAGAATCGTCATTGTCATCTTTTTAATAGGAACGCCGCGTGTCTTAATCTTTCTTTCCCGCGTGGAGGCAGTAGCGCGACTCGTTAGAATGGTTTCGCAAAACCCAACATAATGGTTTCGAGAAACCCATTATAATGGGTCGAAAATGAGTCAGGGATTGCCTCCTTCGTTTACACTGTGTGCTCCATTCTTCCCCTCAGCCCAATCATATATTCTTGCTTTCACCTTGATCGAATAGTCATGAGATCCACTGATGAGATGCTCTGCAGACTTCTGACTCAAAGTCTCCACGGTTCCAGTGTGACCGGCCAGGCAGCCCAACTCATCCAAGGATTCAGCGTCCCACATCTAAAATTCCTCATTGCATCAGTAAAACCAAAAATATATCATTGGGCTGGGGAAGAATGAAGCACAGAGTGCAAACAAAGGAGGCAATATCCCTGACCCATATTTGACCCATTACAATGGGTTTCGTAAAACCCATTATAGGGAAATCTAAAGCACGCCATCCACATATACAAACAATCACGCCGACAAGTAACAAAGACCGTTTACGCGCTACGAGATTGTTTGTGTGTGGATGGCGTGCTTTAGATTCCCCAAATGGGTTTTACGAAGAAACCTATTGTAATGGATCGAGCATGAGTCAGGGATTGCCTCCTTCGTTTACACTATCTGCTCCATTCTTCCCCTAAGGCCAATTATATATTTTTGGTAAAACTAACACAGTAAACAGTGGAGTCAAGAGTCCCCATGGAGTAATGCATGATCTCACAATGAATTGATTCACTATGTAGGGGTTTAAGCAGGGACAACGGTGAGTTGTAGACCGTGCTGAAAATGTAGACAAAATTTCGCGCGCGGGGGATCAAGTGAGTTCGGTTAAAACTCAGCGTGAATTTACCGCGTTTACACTCATCGTATGTAGCGCAGTTTTGGGTGACATGCGTACATACACAGTGCGCTACACACGTGGTGAGTAAACTCACGGGAAATTCCCCATAAGTATGTGATAAAGCATAGGGAGGCCGGTGAATTCACCGTGAGTTTACTCACCACGTGTGTAGCGCACTACTGATGCGTTCGTACGTACTGTACATAATACCAAGATATCGCCATTTGAAGAGCCAGTTGCGATCATTGGCGTTTCAGTGTTCATGAGCACGAGTGAATAAAGACTTCCAGAGTAGACCGATGGCATTTCGACCTTGCGTATGCATTCTTGCTTCTGCACGTCCCATATCTGAAATCAAAAATCAAAAAATGGTGCGTTTCTTGCCAGTGTCTCTTTCGCTTACACCATGTACAATATTATGTAGGCCTACATCAGCAATAATTCTTCTCCATACTGGGGTTGGTAATTATATATTCTTGCTTACACTCAGCGTCCGCTGGCACACAATGTACAGTCTCGCGCTGTCCGAATCAAAACCAAAATCCCGTATCCAATGCATAGGCAGCCCACCCTTATCCATCCTCAACTGTGCACTGCATGTCGGAGGCGCTCTCTGCACAGCTCGCGCGTCCCACAGACGTAAAGGGGGGCTCTGGCAGGAAAGTTTGTATGGGGAGGCAAATGTCAAATTTCAAACATTTGAAAGAACCTACCTATGTAAAATTGCATCCTCTTTCGATCTAACCCCATGTTTAGGAGCCGATTTTGCCTCTGTGAAACAGGAAACCAGTAAGAACGCGCACAAAATAGGCCAAAATGTTGCGAAATTCCCTTTCTAACTGGTTCGCTGCATCACAGAGGCAAAATCGGCTCCACAACATGGGCTAAGATCGAAAGAGGATGAAATTTTACATAGGTAGGTGCTTTCAAATGTAAGAAATTCGAATCTTACCTCCTCCATACAAATTTCCTGCCAGAGCCCCCCTTTAAGATGCCCAGTGAGCCAGTGGCGAGGAGATGAGAGTGGGGTGAATAGCCAGTGCGACAGACGGACTGCTCGTGAGCTTGCGGTAGAAAGTGAAGTGAGCGAAGGGGAGAGGAGGGATGGGAGGGGTGGATGGACCAGACCTGCAAAGAGATAGATAGGGTACTGTGGGGTAAACCCGGACACAGGGGTAAACCCGGACTAGTCATATCTGATCTCAGCAACCGTACGACCGATTGAGACAAGTACCGTATTTACCCATGCATAGCCCCCCCTATGCATAGCCCCCCTATGCATAGCCCCATATTGGCAAAACAAAAAATGCCCTATGCATAGCCCCCCCCCATGCATAGCCCCATATGTACTGTACAGTACCTGAACCTACCTACATAAGCTGGTCATAAGCTACCCATAGCCACTCCCACACAAGATGCCTATATGCCTGCTTGGGGGTGTATTGTGCTAGAATAACCCTGTTTTGACCTCAATTATGCCCTAAAACATGTGCTTTTGACCTAAAAATATGCCTCTGCGCACCTCTCAAAAACATAAAAAATGTCCCATGCATAGCCCCCCCCCCCCCCTATGCATAGCCATGCATAGCCCCATATAGGACCTCTCAATTTTTGCATGGGGCTATGCATGGGTAAATACGGTATTCCACCAATCGAACATAAAAAATGTCCCATGCATAGCCCCCCCCTATACATAGCCATGCATAGCCCCATATAGGACCTCTCAATTTTTGCATGGGGCTATGCATGGGTAAATACTAGAGCTCTCACGGGTACCCGGACCCGGAACCCGGACCCGGGAAAACCCGGCTTTTTTTGCTACCCGGACCCGGACCCGGAAAAATAGGCGAAAATCCGGGTCGGGTCTAAGGTGTATAATTTCGCACAATTTCGGCTTTCTGCTCGATGTAGTTTGAGCATTTTCTGAAATTTTCTCAAGAATGGAGGATAGTTATTTTCGAATTTCGACATTCACACGAAATATCGAGCAACATTTTTCCAAATTTCCCACCTGGAGGTTATGTATTCTTTCAAACGAACATTGTTATATACAGTCTATTGCATATGCACAGTATGTACGTAACGTACGTATGTACAGTTCGTACTGTACCACATAGTATGCTGTACGTGTACGTACGTACACCAACATGTACATACGTAACAGCAAATATTCCTACTACCCGACCCGGACCCGGAACCCGCGGGTACATGGTTTCAAAACCCGGACCCGGACCCGGACCCGTATCAATGCAAAATGCCTACCCGTGAGAGCTCTAGTAAATACGGTATTCCACCAATCGATTCCTTGAACTCTCCTCTTTGAAATGAGCTATTTGTTTTTGATGATGATGATGAATAAATTTACTGTTACCACAAGGTTTTGCAAAGAACAAAACATAAACCAAATACATAACATACAGTATGCCCGGCGCAAAGATGCAGCCGGGAGCACTTACTGAGTATCCGCACGTGACGGGTCACCCAGCAGTACCCCCAACAACATCAGTTCGCCAGGCCTCAATTATATCAAATCACTTTGCCCTAAAGCCATGAAACTCCACTGTTTGGGGCCAATTTGCCCTCTTACATCCAGTGGTGCAGTGTTTGAAGAGAGATTTAGACTTGTGAGCTCGTGCGTATATTTACAGGTGTGCATACATTTACTTGCAGCATTTTTGGCATTTTTTTACTCTGTGGTGGTGAAATTTAGTTTACATTTAGCAAAGGGTCCTCAATTTCACCACCACAGAGTAAAAAACGCCAAAAAATGCTGCAAGTAAATATACGCACACCCGTAAATATACGCACGAGTGCACAAGTCTATATCGCCCTTCAGCGCGCGTCCAGACTTGTGCACTCGTGCGCATATTACGGGTGTGCGTATATTTACTTGCAGCATTTTTTGGCATTTTTTAGTCTGTGGTGGTGAAAGTGAGTTTGCATTTAGCAAAGTGTACACAATTTCGCCACCACAGAGTAAAAAATGCCAAAAAATGCTGCAAGTAAATATACGCACACCCGTAATATACGCAGAAGTGCACAAGTCTGGACGCGCGCTCAGCGATCATATTGAAAGAACTATGACCGGCTGTAATCTTATGCCTGCTTTGAAACATTAGCCAATTTTAATATTCCGTACTTTAACCAGCTCCGTAAGGCCCTGACCCGCAGGGCCCGCGGACCCGAGGGTCACCCGAGGGTCACCCGCGGGTCACCCGAGGGTCACCCGCGGGTCACCCGCAGTCATTGGTTGGATCAATAATTTTCTTCTTTTCCGCCGGCACTTATTTTCGGTTCTGGGTGACCCGCGGGTGACCCTCGGGTGACCCGCGGGCCCTGCGGGTCAGGGCCTTACGGAGCTGGTTAATACGCATTTGTCAACAGAGGGAGACTTTGAAGATCACCCCAAGGCGTCATTCTTGACGTTGTCGGTTTGTTGTCCGTTTATGTATGGGTGTTGTCGGTTTGTTGTCCGGTTTATCAAATTTACTTCATATGCTGCCAATAATGGTGCGCTTCATACGTGCTCCAAGTTGCTCCAAGCGAGTTCGCTCCGAGTTTGGAAAGACATCGTTTTGAACCGAAACGAACGTCAATTACTCACACGTCTTCGAATTACAAACTCGGTTTCTCACACGCACGTTTGGAAAAACGGAGCTTGTTCGGTGCGAACTCGGAGCTTTTACATGCCAAAGCATTGTCAGGGCTCCGAATTCGGAGTTTACGTCTGAAGCGCACCAATGACGCCTCCTCCAGGTATGTGTTAATCCCCACTCGAGTTTACCCCCAGCGATCCGTCCGCGCTCCCAGAGACCAAGACCATCCGTCCACCATCTTCATCATCACCACCTCTCTCCTCCCCCTCCTCCATGAGCAGTGAAAGACTGCAAGCACTTTGTCCTCGTGGGCCTTCACCGTAGCAACACAGGCGCGGGTTTACCCCACAGTACCCACACCCCACATTAAAATTACCCCACATTACCCCACACTAAAAATTACCCCACATTAAAATTCCACATTTACCACACATTAAAGTTTACCCCACATTAAAATTCCCCCTCAACTTACCCCCACAGATCCGTCCGCGCTCCCAGAGAACAAGATCATCCGTTCGCCATCATCACCACCAGCTCCTTTCTCCTCCTCCATGAGCGAAAGACTGAGCACTTTGTCCGCGTGGGCCTTCACTGTTGCGACACAGGCGTAGGCTTCGCCGGTGTCCCAGAGTTTGATGACCCCGTCCGCCGCGCCGCTGCACAGAAGCGAGGGAGAGGCGCAAGCCGCCAGGGACCAGACCGGGCACTGAAACATGGACCAAGAGACAGTGCTGCATCCAATCAAAACGTAAATCCAGTCATCATTATATAAAGTATGACCATAAATTCTGTGACCCATTGAATTTTTCCTCGGCCAATATGAGACGTAGAGCACAGCGGTCAAAACTTCCACGGCTAACTTTTGCTCGCATTTCCAATAAAAAAACCGCTTCCCTCTACGCATCCTCTGTGTCGAGAAATCGCCGATTTCCTTCAGTACTGAAATCGGCGAAATCGGCGTAGACCAACTACGCTAAACTAAACCACGCAAACCACGACACCGCACGCCCCTCAATGCCCGATTCTACGAATGAAGCACGACAAGAAAAATTTTATTTCTATGCGATTTCTATTGCCATATTTAGCGTTCTAGATTCTCAAAGAAGCTTTTATGACAACATTATTGTTGCGCAAACGATATGCGCAGTTTAGTTTTGCGCATTTGGTCGACGCCGATTTCGCCGATTCAGTACTGAAGGAAATTGGCGATTTCTCGACACAGGGGAGGCGTAGAGGGAAGCGGTTTTTTATTGGAAATCCGAGCAAAAGTTAGCCGTGGAAGTTTTGACCGCTGTGCTCTACGTCAAAAAATTCAATGGGTCACAGATTTATGGTCATACTTTAATTGGGCTTACCGGCTAGCTGTCTCATGATCAAAAGGGAAAGTTGTGAGACTGAGGTCGTCTGGGTGTGTAGTCAAATGGTTAAGGCACTCGCCTGGAACGCGAGAGGTCCAGGGTTCGATTCCCTGGCACATCTGGCAAATTTTCCTTCTCGACTGCATCCAATCAAAAATTTCAAAGGAGTTGACAGGATTCGAACCAGTGAGACAGGAAGTATTGAAAGTTTTGTGAGATTCAGCTCAATAGCTGTGGCTCTATGAATTAGCATCCCCTCTGCTTTTTTCTGAACTTATGAAATCTTTGAAACATTAGTTCATTCTCCCTTCCCCACTGTTGTCGTTTGCTAATAGTGGCCAGACAGGTATTTGCGTTTGAACTAATGAAATCTTTTAAACATTAGTTCATTCCCCCTTCCTCCCTGTTGTCTTTGGAGAAAACTGGCCACTCAGGAATTCGCGTTTGAACTTATGAAATCTTTGAAACATTAGTGCATTTTCCCCTTGATGTTGCGGCTGGCTAGCAGGTACAAAGTGCATAGTACATAACATACGTCATGTCCAACGAAACTGCCGAGACAATGCAGGCCGGGTGTAGTCAGATCTTCTTCATTCTCTACCACTGGAGCGTGAAACAGTTGGAATCGCTGAAATTCTTCCTACAAAATAGACCGCCACCTTATTTACTCTTGCTCTTGCACGCTGCGCACCAAGGTATGGACCAGTTGCGCTAAGAATTATGGGTGGTGGGTCGTCAGCTCGCGACCATCCCTAACTCTTAGCGCAACTGGTCCATACTCTACTATGTCCGTCCGAACATATCGTATGCACATGTACTGTTAGTACGTACGTAGGTATGTGCCGTAGGGTAGCGTGGGGTAAAACCGCCCATGGGGGAATCCGCCCACTTATGCCGCTTTTACCCCATTCAATACATGGTTCTCAAAAATGTATCTCGGGAAACTTCTGCCTCTGTTTCTTTCTTCCTAGCCATAAATTGACACCCTACTATAGTAGAACTAGAATTGCTGGGACCCATGCATTATTTATCTCCGGTTCTAGCGACCGTAGAGCAAAGCGGTTAAAAATCTCTCGATAACTTTAGCTCGCCTGGAAACTAAAAAAAACCGCATGCGTCTACGTGCCCTCTGTGTCGAGAAATCGCCAAATTCCTTAAGTACTAAAAATGTACACTTTTTTCGATTATTCAACATAACTGAACAAGCCGCAAATACTTTTTCATTAAAACTAGCCTATCCTATGTAGAATTTGATGCAGATTTCAAAAATAGTATTGATGTTTCAAAAAATTGAACCCCTACCCAAAAATTGTCAAAAATATACAAATTTTTGAAAATTATATACTAGGGGTTAAATTTTTTGAAAACACCGATACTGTTTTTGAAATCTACCCCAAATTTTACATAGGATAGGCTACTTTTAATGAAAAAGTTTTTGCGGCATTGTTCATTTATGTGGAATAATCGAAAAAAGTGTACCTTTTTAGTACATTTTTAGTACTTAAGGAAATCGGCGATTTCTCGACACAGAGGGCACGTAGACGCATGCGTTTTTTTTTATTTTCCAGGCGAGCTAAAGTTATCGAGAGATTTTTAACCGCTTTGCTCTACGGTCGCTAGAACCGGAGATAAATAATGCATGGGTCCCAGCCATTCTAGTTCTACTATAGGCCTGGTGGGCCTAAAAGCGCAATAGGTGGGCGGATTTCCCCCATGGGCGGTTTTACCCCACGGTACCCTTCATACAGAAAGATGGTCAAGTTCTTTTCGGCATTCCACAACCTCCAGATCTGTCTTTGCATTATCTTCACGTACTCGACCTATAATCGCAGCGAACACATGCTTTATGATATGGCCAAAAATGGCTATTACAAACAGCAGGGTACTGTGCGGGTAAATCCGGCCACCTAGGCTAGGCTCCATTTAAGCTTGCTGTTTCAGCAAATGATGAACCAATGCTTTTGATTAGTTGATACTTGACACCCAACATTACCCACACTAGAGATGTAATCTTTTGTCGCTCCGAAAAAGTCGTGGACAGGAATGTATTATATTATACAGGGTGTCTCATAATAAACCGTCCACCTTCCAGTGCATGTAACTCTGGAACCACACCTTAAATTTTCATGCGGTTTTTTGTATTTTGTAGCAAAGGCTTCAACTAAGATGTGTACAAAATTTGAGCTTCATAGGCCAAGTGGAAGCTGCTCAAACACGTTCTTTCCCCGGCGGTCAAAAACGAGGGTTTTTCGCGAACTGATAGTGCCGGCCGATTAGGGGGTCTTCTGTGCATGGTCCAAACAAAATTAGCCTCGTAATGAAAAAAGATGTTCCAAAATGCTAGAAAATGCGAATCTCATGCATTAGCCCCAGTGCCAGGGTAATAAACGCATTGAACTGGGTATCTGAAAGAAAAAGACCGAGATTTTTCTCCATACTGAAGAAACACGTCGATTTTGAGCTTCGAGATTCAAATCGTCGCAATTTCCAAAGTATGTGGACCAAATAGCTGAAATTTTGTACACACCTGCGTTGAAGCCTTGGCTACAAAATAAAAGAAACCGCATGAAAATCTAAGATTTGGTTGCAGAGTTACATGCACGGAAAGGTGGACGGTTTATTTTGAGATGTAGAGTTATTATAATGTTACACATTCCACGAGATGCTGTGATGAGTATAGCGAAGGAGCGATAACCTCTCGTTTATTTATGGATTCGTTGAAACATTAGCCCGTTGACGCGATTACTACGTCGACAGGTGAAATGAATGTTCCAATTTTATTGATTTCTTAAATAAATAAACCATCGGTATCTGGAATTCAGTGAAAAAACTATAATCAACTGCAGACTTATGCATCATTTGGAACATTAGCTCGTTTCCATCGTTTACCGTGGTGCGCTTTTCAGACGTGAACTCCGAATTCGAAGCCCTGACTATGCTTCAACATGAAAAATCTCCGAATTTGCTTCGAACTCGCTCCGTTTTCCGGAACGTGCGCATGAACAACCAATTTTGTAATTCTATGACGTACGAGTAGTTGACGTTCGTTTCGGTTCAAAATGAAGTCATTCCAAACTCGGAGCGAACTCAGAGCACGTCTGAAGCGCACCACTGTGTGCTCCATTCTTCCCCTTAACCCTCTTCGTAATCCCAGGCGTCCGCCTGTCCGTAGCCACCCGGCAAACCCCGTCCGTAGACGGGGCAAACCCCGTCCGTAGACGGGGCAAACCCCGTCCGTAGACGGGGTTTGTTTTTCCACCCCGTCTACGGACGGGGTTTGCCCCGTCGACGGACGGATTTGCCGGGTGGCTACGGACAGGCGGACGCCTGGGATTACGAAGAGGGTTAAGCCCCAATTATATATTTTTGACTGTACGCAGGAACCCGGACACCTCAGCTTTTCTGAACTTGTCGCTTCAGCAAATGATGAACATGGTAGCTCATTTGAAAGAGGAGAATTCAAGGAATCGATTGGTGGTAGTAATACTAGTCTCAATCGGTCGTATGGTTGCTGAGATATGCTAGGTGTCCGGGTTGAATGAATGCAACGTTTACTGGTCAGAAACATGACACAGCAAAGATGACACCTACGGGTTTACCCCCGTACGACCGATTGAGACAAGTATTACTACCAATCGATTCCTTGAACTCTCCTCTTTCAAATGATCTACCTATCGTGTTCATCATTTGCTGAAGCGATAAGTTCAGAAAAGCTGAGGTGTCCGAGTTTACCCCCGAGTCCGGGTTTACCTTACAGTACCCTACGTACCAGTATCCTTTTCTATCGCCTCCACCCTTTCCCTGAGATTCGTGAGCATTGTTCTGATTTCCCCTAACTCCTCATTCCTCAGCTTCTCTTTGGCTTCCATCGCTTCGAGAAACTCCTTCATCGGTTCCAGCTTACATTCGGACACCAAATGCCAACCCAAGTCCAACTCAGAGCCACAGAAGTTGCATCTAAACGAAAAAACGTCCCATAAAAAAATGGAGAAAACCCTGGTGTGTAAATAAATGGCTCATTCACACTGGAAAGACGTGCGCTCGGCGTACGCCCGGCTCATCCATGTACGTCCATGCTTGTGCGTGTCGAGCCATGGACACGCCGGGTGTACACCCAGCGCATGTCACAGATGTGAAAGAGCCATAACCTTGCCCCAACGTCCGACTTATCTCCACACTACCATAGTATATTCAAAAGTTGCGTTCCAAACACAACAGTAACCATAAAATATTGTCTTTGGGTAAACTCGTGACGTTCATGTTTCAACTTGCCATCTTTCGGCCACGCTCAATGTGCAAACAGTTCTATGGGGTAAACCCGGCCAGCTAAGTTTCAGGGCTGCACATCTCAGTAGACAGCAACCATGAACCTATTGAGGCAATTCTTTGATCTCTCCTCTTTCAAATGAGCTTTGGTTGATCCTTTGCTGAAACAGCAAGTTCTAAGCGGGCTTAGGTGGCCGGATTTACTACAAGTAGGGTACTGTGGGGTAAACCCGGACACCTAAGCTTTTCTGAACTTGCCGCTTACGCAAATGATGAACATGTCAGCTCATTTGAAAGAGGAGAGTTCAAGGCATCGATTGGAAGAATACTTGTCTCAATCGGTCGTATGGCTGTTGAGATATACTAGGTGTCCGGATTTACCCCCGTGTTCGGGTTTACCCCATAGTACCCCCTATATGGTACCATACCCGTATTTTGCGTATGGGCAGCTCCAATCTTCATCCAGAGAATAATCCGCTGCTTTTGGTCCCGCTTCAATCTTTGCAGCTGGAGGTTCAGTGGCATCTCCTTGACCATGTTCAACTCCTTGCTTACCCGCCCAGCCATCGTACGGAGCTGGACTGGAGGAGCTGTCACTGCTAGCAGAGTCACAAAATGGTAAACTCATGATGGTGATGTTTTGGCTTCAAAAGCTAAGGCGCTTCGGTGACTGGACTGAGCACGTATAGCACATTGATGAGATGGCACCTGCAAATGAAACCAACTTTGCTCAGCTTACTCTAAATACCGCAGGGTTAGTATCGACCAACCCCATATCGCGACAACGCAACTGGTCCATACCACAACACACACACAACACAAGAAAAGAAAACGTCACGTCACGCCAGCAAAACCAAAGCTGCATGCCATACCAAGCTACATGGATCTTCCAAGCCAAGAACAAAATTTTACTCGCATATTATATTGTATTCACGGTTTACAAAAGCCAAGAAAAGCACACGTGTAAGAGAATGAAGCATAGTATCGTTCTTTTCAAACTCGTAATAAAATGGACTGAAATGAAACATTACCACGTATAGGCCTACCTTACGTACGTACAACAAAACAGTTTGCCCAAATAAATAACAAATCTTCACAGTTCCGCTCAACATGATATTGTACGGTAGGTATACCTACCTCGTAATAAATAAGACTTCAAAATCAACAAGGGAAGTTCAACAAACAAGCAGTACCTAAGCGTATGCAAACATGACATAAATCTGCCATGTCTGTGGTCACAAAACAATTCATAAGTGACAAGACATCAACCTGCTGCCAAGAATCAAGAATTCATACAGCAGCTCCTATGATAGTCCGATTTCAAGAACTTATAATATTGCTATTCATAACAAAGGAACGCCTACGTATACAGACTCAAAATGGCATCGTTTCATCCATTGACAAGCATAACAAAAACCCTTATGTACTCTTGGTAACAAGCTCAGATCAATCGTGCGGTTTTCATCCACATCAACGTACTAAGTATGTGGTGGATGTACGTAGTTTCGCCAAGAATGGATAAAGCAAGACTAACAACAATAATTATTCTCTTCCATTCTTTATCCATTCTTGCTTTCGCTTTACTGACATTCACTCCCAGCATTCTGCTATCTTACTCACACTCAGACTCAGTGATCTTCCTCATACAAATAATAAATAGTGATGTCCACCCAAGCTACTCATACTCCTCACACTAGTAATAATAGTGATGTCAACCCAGCTACTCATACTCCTCAGCCATCATCAACAGCACTACTAAGTACTAGTGATGTCAACCCAGCTACTCATACTCCTCAGCCATCATCAGCAGCACTAGTGATGTCCAGCCAGTGAACGGATGACAGCCTTCCCCAGCTCCGTTCGCATCACTATAGTGCTCCCACAGGTACCCCGTCCTCTGAAATTCTCGCACCACATTCGCGATTACATTTCCCCTTAGTTTACCATAAATCGTAAACGCCAAGTCTCTGTGTGGCCCGGGTACCGAAGAGTAATGTTTCAGAGCGCTCAAGGCCAGGTAATTCATGTTGAGCCATACGGAGCCTCTCCAGTACGGTGGGTCGTGTTCCGTATTGCGTCGATTGTACAATGGCGACGTTTTCGCAAGACTTCGTAGGCCGTATGAACTCCACAAGAGGTCGGGGTCTTCTAGTTGCTGGAGAAGAAGATGAAGTTTGGGACTGTCAGGGGAGAGAAGGCGAAGGAAGAGCGGGTAGAGGCTGATGTAACCGAATGTATCGGAAACCAATCTGGAAATAAAAAGAGGAGAGAAAAGAATGACGAAAAGGAAGTACGCATGAATAAGCAAGCAGAATACCATAGGGGGAGGGGGGAAATTCGGGCCCCCGTCTCATGCCGCGTCTGTCCGCCCGTCCGTCAACCCGGACGGACGTTCGGATTTACGGACGTCTGATAAATGTGGAATCAACCTATTTTCATTTGGGAGAAGAAAATTGGTGCATCCTCGTACGTACTGCATGCTAAAGTTCCCCCATATTAGGGTCATTGATTTGAGCATGGTCCTCATAATTGAGCAGAGGTGGAGGACCCGAATTATCTTCAACCGGCCCGAATTACCCCGCACTATCATATATGAAGCTTCCATGCAGACTGAACCTATAAAGGGAGCTCCATAAAGTACGTCACGCAAAAATAGGGGGAGGGGGATTGGGGAGCATGTAGCGTGACGTAAGGGGGGGGGGGGGGGGGTAGGATGGATGAATTTTTGCGTTACGTACTTTATGGAACTCCCATAATCCCTACAAGAAACGTGGGTGGCCGAGTTTACCCCACCAACAAAACCTGCCGGATTTACCCCACAGTACCCAACCTACACACCAACCCACCTCAAACTCGGCGCCTTCAGCTCCTTTCTGACCATCTCCTGTCTGAGCGGGGGTCTCGGTCGCCCATCTGGTCCCATCGTGGGTCGCGGCTTCTCCAGCTTCACGTGTTTCGTGTGCAGCCCGTAGTCGGCGAACCGCTGCAGCTTCTGACTCCAATGCAGCTGCTCCAGCCTCGCTTCACTCTCCAGGAAGACGGCGGATTCCAGATATGGTTTCGTCTCCTCCGCCTTCGCACCGTGCAACAGCGTGGAGAGGTCGCTCATCACCTACAAAAGGGGAAATTGTGTGACTGAGGCATCTGGGTCCGTAGTCAAGTGGGTACGGCGCGCGCCTGGAACTCGAGAGGTCCCGGGTTCGATTCTCGCACCGTGCAACAGCGTCGCGAGGTCGCTCATCACCTGTAAAGTACAGCTGCAGGAAAAGGCGTCATTCTTGACAACGAGTCGCTCCGCTGAGGTCCACTTGTTGACGAAATATAATTATATAGACGTTGTCGGCTTATTGCCTGTTGTTGGTTTGTTGACGAACGGACAACAAGCCGACAACACCCACACATAATTCGTCAACAAAGAACAAACGGACAACAACATAGATGGGCAGACATGTCTGGAGGTGTCCAAAAAGACACCGCTCCCAAGGGGCACATCGTCACATCGTAGCCCGCTAACCGAGCACATCGTAAAAATTTTTGGGGTAGTCCATAGTGGGAAGAAAATTTTTTGGAGGTGTGCACAGAAGATAAAAATTTTTTGGGCGCATGCAGCAGAAGGAGAGCAAGAAATTTAGGTTTGCAGTGGTGCAGTGGAACTGGAGACACCTCTCTCCGAATGGGAACCATGTGTAAATTGACTGTTGAGAATGTACAACCATTGAGAATGCACAGAGTGTGCAAATCAAGGAAAAAGAAACAGTTTTTGGAGGTGTGAACAGAAGATAAAACATTTTTTGGTGCATGCACAGAAGGAGAGAACGAATTTTTGTTGTGCAGTGGTGCAGTGGAACAGGAGACCCCTCTCTCTGAATGGGAACCATGTGTAGATTGACCATTGAGAACGCAGAACACACTGACCATTGAGAATGCTTTGAGTGTGCAAATCAAGGAAAAAGAAACAGTTTTGGAGGTATGCACAGAGGATGAAACATTTTTTGGGTACGTGCAGCAGAAGAGCTAGAATTTTGGATGTGCAGTAGTGCAGAAGAACAGGAGACCCCTCTCTCTGAATGGGAACCACGTGTAGATTGATCATGGAGAATTTACCATCTCGTCTTTTCTTTCCTGATTAGAACTTGCTTAGCATAGATTGATCATGCAGCATGTGTGTGTGCTTGCTTTGAGCATTGCTGTTGTTTGAATATGTCATGTATACAGTTGTTTAGTGTACCAACTTTTTGGAGACCACTTTAAATAGAGGTTTTAAAAAGGTACCTATAAAAAAATTTTCGCCTTCGGCGGGACCAGGGGGCACTGCGCCCTGGACCCCCAGTTGGGGGCTGCCCACCCCCAAACCCCTGGTTTGGCTCACCTCCGGCGAGCTGGCCATATCGTACCACATCGTACCTCACTCCAACCCTAGGACACCAAGCTCTGAAGGTCTGCCCATCTATGGACAACAACGGACCGGACTTGTTGTCAACAATGACGCCTTTTCGGGGATTGTGTTAGGGAAAACTTGTCATAGATGTGCCAGGCGGGGAATCGAACCTTGGCCTGGACCTTTTTCGCACTCCATGCGAGCGCCTGCACAAATGCATAAAGCCAGGACTAACTAAAATAAGATACGTTCCACGACAATTTCAGACAAGCGCTACTTCACGCCGTTCATATCTCAGAAGGCAGAATACGTGAGCCCTCTACTCGCCTTGCTCCATAGGAGCAGTTGTCGTTTCGATCGCCCCGCCGAATTTGAGCTGTAGTTATTACACACACGCAAAACATGCCGAAGCAATTTTGTTGCGTGTGTAATAACTACAGCTCAAAATTCGGCGTACTTTGCGAAAAAAATTTTTCGGGGTGCCTTACGTGTGTGTGATAACGACAGCTCAAAATTCGGAGGGACGGTCGAAACGATAACTGCTCTAATGGAGCAAGGCGAATAGGTCAGCGTGGATATCCTTCATTCTGCATCTTTTCACTCGTGGTGACCGGTCGTTTGTTTCGGTTTTCTCTTCGGTTTTCTCTTCGTGTTCCCAAAGGCGTCGTTGTTCTCGTTTCAGCATGCACCCCACTAGTGGTCAACCGCTTCCATTCGATGAGGAAAACACAATCTACGAGATTTCATCTGGCTCTGACTCCAGCACGGACGAAGAGTAAGTTAAAGCTATCATCGTATGTTTCATGGCATGCTCACATAGGAGGCAAAAATTTGCGATGCACGCCGTACGTTTGGCGCAGCCTTAGGTAAATTTCCTTGACACGCACAGCTTCGGACGTGTATATTCACTGTCTTTCTTGTAAGAGATCCATGCTCGCATCCTTGAGCGTACGCCCGGTTTATGCCGACATCTGAGCATGCCATTAGTTTACTCTGATCTGATGTCTCCCACTTAGGGTATTATGGGGTAAACCCGGCCACCTAAGCTACAGGGCTGCATATCTCAGCAACCAATGGACCCATTGAGACAAATCTTATACCAATCGATTCGTTGATCTCTCCTCTTTTTTAAATGAGTTATGTACATTCGGTACATCATGTTGCTGAAATACAGCAAGTTCAACGGAGCTTAGGTGGCCGGGTTTACCCCATGTTACCCGACTTCCTTTCATTCATTTATAGGATGTGGGAACAAGTGTTAGAGCAAGTGGGTGAATTGCGTAAGGAAGTCAAGCAACTTCAGCAGGGTCAACGGGAACTGAAGCAAAAGCTCGATCAATTGCTAGACCTGAAGCGAGAGTTAGTAGTACCAACAGCCAAGACCAACAACGCAAGCAACAAGCAGCAACCGGTCCGTTCCCTGCACGTCTGATTCTGATGGCTCATTCACATAGGAGACGAGACATGCGCTGGGCGTACGCTTGGCGTATGTCCGTCCATGGCTCGACAGAGTAAAGGCATGGACTGCCGAGCGCACACCGAGCGCATTTCTTTCAGATGTGAATGCGCCATGACCTGAACTGACAAGTGATCAATGTGACATATACTGGTAGTATTATCTCGACTCTTATCTCCTATGCCTCCTAACTTACTGCTGCTACTTATCGAATAAGTCGCGAAACTCAAGTCAAATAAAACACCACTATTCCGATATGCCTGAAGTTCTCGTGTGGATGGAACACAATACTCTGTGTAACGTACCATGTAGCCTACGTAACGCATACTAACTATGACAACAGCGTCCGAGGCCACAAGTGTACGCAAACTAAAGTTCTAGGTGGTACATATGCAAGGCTAGTTTAGCCATCTGTTCCTGGGCCGGCAGGGTGGTCGTGTGCCTAAGTCCACAGCTGTGACCGAGGGTAGCGGGTTCGATTCCTGTTCGGTCCCATTTCTCGCCCCCTTTTCGGGGCCCGGCTATCGCCATACATACGGAACGCCGCACGTCACAATACTGACCAACCACTAGTGCGCTACATACGAGGTGAGTAAACTCACGGGAAATTCCCCGTAAGTATGCGATGAAGCATAGGGAGTCCGGTGAATTCACCGTGAGCTTGAAACTCACCGTCGTGTGAGCACATGAGAAAAATGTTGCGCTTGGGAGCAAGTGAGGATGCTCTACACGAAAAATAAACAACTCGAAGTTCAAACTCACCGTGAATTCACCGTGAGTTTAGTCACCACGTGTGTAGCCCACTACTGCCTCTTTTACGTACGTACCCTCGAACTAAGAGCCATCCAGCAATACAGATCCAAATGATACTCGTCCTCTGTAGGATGCGAGGCTCGCGGGTAGTCGTCCAATCCGGACGGGAGGGTCTTGGGGTTCAGTTCGAGGTCCGTCGTGGCATTTCGACCGCGCCACCGGAAGGTTCCCGGCTGTTTGCCCGTTTGCGTACTGTTCAGCCAGTGGTACCAGAGTTTCAGACGGGGATACACCTGAAAAAAGCAGGGCCGCAGCATGAATTGATGATCATATGTGTAGTCTGGCCAGAGAGTTCGCTATGGACCTCAAGTCGTCTGTCTTGCGCAGTTTGCATGTACTTCTGTAAAATAGGAGCACACGAAGCACGAACAGAAATCCGCATAATTGTGATTCCATTTTGCTCAACACGACTTTTCTTCCATAGCGAACTATTTAGTGGCCAGACGATAAGTACCATTTCTTCTCGCTAGCACTTAGGTAAGTACGTACGTAGGTATGACACGGTAAAGCAACAAGGTTTGTAGACGCTCAGTCCAGGACTATCTTAACCCCCTTCGTAATCCCAGGCGTCCGCCTGTCCGTAGCCACCCGGCAAACCCCGTCCGTAGACGGGGTGGAAAAACAAACCCCGTCTACGGTCGGGGTTTGCCCCGTCTACGGACGGGGTTTGCCAGGTGGCTACGGACAGGCGGACGCCTGGGATTACGAAGGGGGTTAACCCTCTCCAAATAAACGTGGCTATGGCCGCGGACACGGAGTGTTGTGGCCACAAAGCCACCTGTAATTATGGAAGGGGTTAACAAACTTCCCAGGTATAAGATTACCTACCTTCCTCAAGTACTCCTTGTTCCCTTCCGCGAACTTGCCCTTCTCTGCCTTTAAATATCTCTGCAGAAGGTAGAAGAACATGGGCGGATTCGCTCTATCCGAGTGTTGAATGATAAACTCTGGAGGAACTTTTGCTTCAGCCTCTGGACCAAGAACCATCTCTCGGGGGATCCATCCCTCAACATTCATCAGGTCAAGCCAGGAACCCAGCAGCTCCAAAGACAGGGAGGGGTCCCATCTACGCAGTAGAAGGTGGTGGAATCCTTCATCCCAGAGGAAACCGCGGGGAAAGAAGGGTCTGAAATTAACGCATACCCCGAGGAGGCGTCATTGTTGGCAACAGGAAACAGATTTTGTCGTCCGTTTTTATATGGTGTTGTCGGAACGGATAAGAAAGTTGTCCGTTTTTGTACCGTTGTTGTCCGAACTGACAACAACCATAGAAAAACGGACAACAAATGAACGAGTTGTTGACTGACAATGTGACTCCTCGGGGTATGTGTTAAGAAAGAAAGAGAGAAAGAATAAATGATCATGAAACATGAATGAATGCATAATGGGTTGGGTAGGCTGCCGCACAGAATTCGGATGCGTTGTACAGTGAGTACGTACTCTAAAACTACATAGCCTTGGCAGCTTTCTTGGTAACAAGCTATAATGTGGGCAAAATTGAATAAGGTTGCGGAAATTATGCATTCTTGGCAAAACTGAATTAACCCTTCCCGCAATTCACTGTCTATGACACTCATTTTCGGGATGGGTTCAACTTCCCTGACAATGATGTTCGGGATGGGTTAACCAGTCAGATCTTACCTCGAAGGCACAGCAGTAAACAGGGTCAGTGGGCCATACGGCACTGGTTCCCTAGTCCATTCGCTTTTCACTCGGCTATGCCCGTGGAAAAATCCCAAACTCCCCAGCATATTACTCAGCGCGACAAAGGCCATCCTTTTGTACACGTCTGGATACTTCTTTTCTTCCAGTGCAAACAGCTGCTCGAATTTCTTCCGAAATTCTTCCTGTCGTTTTTTCAGGGCGGAGTCATACACGGGGCCTTGTAGGGGTTTTTCATTTGCAGCAAGACGTTTGGGTGGTTGTTGGGATGTGGCTAGTGACTCGTAGACGATTTCCAGGTCGGTCGAGGTGACGTAGGTGACTTGCATGGCGAGAATGTTGGGACGTGAAGCGGCCGGGGCCCCGGGGGGAACGTGGCCCATTAAGCCGAGGTAGTGCCGAAAGTTCTCGTTGTTCTGCAGCTGAAACATCATCTTCACCAGTTTACGAAAGTGCCCCCTCTACCATTATTCAATTTCTAAGTCTGGCCAGTAAGAGTTCGCTATATGGCATTCAAGGCGCGTTGCGTAAAATAGATTCACAAATGCGGATTTCTGTCCGTGCTTTGTGTAGTCAGTGTACTCCTATTTTGCAGAAGTACTTGCATACACTGCGCAGTACGGACTTGAGTCCCATAGCGAACTCTCTCTGACCAGACTATAGGAAGGGCGATGGGGGAAAATCCGGCATATGACGGTCACCCCTTGCTTGGGGTAGCCCGAAATACCCCACAGCATAATTGATGGTCAATAGATTCGTCTTATGGTAAGTTGGGGTAATTCGAGTAAGGGGTAAATAATTCGGATTCCCCTTAGCAAGGGCGAATCAGGGAAACTGATGGATCAGGTGACCCAAATTACCCCATTACCCGAAATACGTGCCCTCTCCCAGGCACCCAAGTCAAAGTATTACCTGAATAACTCCTGTACTACTGATCATCAAATGAGTGAGATGCGTCAAATCGACAGCAGGTTCGATGCGAGTAGATAAAAATCCCTGAGCTACAGTGTTTGCGCCCGGTACAACTTTGAGCCTGTAAAAATCGAGTTGTCAATGAGCATTTAGCAAGTAGGGTACTGTGGGGTAAACCCGAAGACGGAGTAAACCCGAACACCTAAGCTTTTCTGAACTTGCCGCTTCAGCAAATGATGAACATGGTAGCTCAGTTGAAAGAGGAGAGTTCAAGGAATCAATTGGTAGAATACGTACTTGTCTCAATCGGTCGTACGACTGCTGAGATATACTAGATGTCCGGGTTTACCCCCGTGTCTGGGTTTACCCCATAGTACCCTACCTACATGAGTACACATTAGTATATGAGCACCCTATTATTAGCAAGAACTGATAAACCAACATGAAGAAGAAGAATAAAGAAACGTGAAAAGGAAGACACTTCTTTCAGATTAGGTTATCAGTTCCTGGTATTACGGAGCAATCTTTCCGCAGTGCAAGATTCATTAAAACTTTACCTAAAGTTTCCCAACTGTGGTGTGAACCCAAGGATGGACTTGATGTATTGATAATATTGCGATCCTTCAATCAGAGGCTTGAGATGTGAACCGTCATTGGTATCAGGTGGTAGAACGATGTAAACAATCAAAGAGTGCATACGCACCGTTTCGTTATTCTGAAACAAAACGCAGTTACATCTACAGAGGGGACAATTAACTGACCAGACCAGGGAATCGAACCTGCCAACTTCAATCACACAAGCGCCCGCCACAAGGGCCGGTGGATACGAAAGGGCGATTACCTGGAATGGAACGCGAAAGGTCATGAAAATTTTCAAGCAAATCCCGCCTGGAAACCCCAAGCATTTTCCAAAAACTTTCGGTAAAATTCTACCACCCCGAAGAGGGCAGAATTCTATACCAACCTTAGAATGTTGGGTAAAAACCGACGGTTCCAAACGCGAAACTCCCCTTATTCCCGGCTTCGACATCAACTTTCCCAGTTTACGCTCAACACATACCGTATTTACCCATGCATAGCCCCCCCCCCCCCCCCTATGCATAGCCCCATATTGGCAAAACATAAAAAATGCCCTATGCATAGCCCCCCCCATGCATAGCCCCATATGTACTGTACAGTACCTGAACCTACCTACATAAGCTGGTCATAAGCTACCCATAGCCACTCCCACACCAAGCTAAGATGCCTATAAGCCTGCTTGGGGGTGTATTGTACTAGAATAACCCTGTTTTGACCTCAATTATGCCCTAAAACATGTGCTTTTGACCTAAAAAATATGCCTCTGTGCACCTCTCAAAAACACGGGGCTATGCATGGGTAAATACGGTAACGTGTAGCTTCAGTACCTTTGGCTGTGAGATCACCCGTGCCGTCCAGTCACCGCCCCTGCTTCCCGGAGCTGGTCGCTTCACAAATGACATCTCCAATTCCACATTCTCATCATCCACGCGTTGTACGCCGAAAGTTTTACCGTCATGCTCCAGCCAACTGTAGGTGCGCAAACCGTCGCCTTGGTCGCACCAGTGCCTAAATGTGAATCCGCCATTAGCCAGTTCTTTCCAACAAGCACGTATAGAGCAGAGGCAGTATATGGACCAGCTGCGTTGTCGCGATTGGGTTAGTCGATAGCGACCCCGCGGTGTTTAGTGAAAGTTTAGATCGGTGCCTGCGGGGTCGTCGACGTCATTTATTTGTCAATTCTTCCTTTCCACTCCCTCATTTTCCGTTCCCAGATAGAAAACTATTGAACAACGTTGACATCCCCGTCGGCACCTATCCAAACTTACACTAAACACCGCGAGGTCGTTATCGACCAACCCAATCGCGACAACGCAACTGATCCTTACCTAATCCTAGGCACGGGAATCTCATTTGAGCCTGGTGGGGCCTGCTCCTGTTCATACCACATCAGGCCCACCAACGGCGAATTAAGACTTCTCGTTCTCAAGCCGAAGTACAAATTTGAGCGGTATGTGCCCCAGTATCGCTGCTTGTCAGTCTCAAAGTTATCAGGGGGCAGGATTTTGGGTAAAGATGAAGGAGTATTGACCAAACCCGGTAGTACCACAAGCCGTTGATGCATACGGTAGCCGAAATAGGCGAATAAAACTGGTAGGACTAGCAGGGAGAATAGCTTTGGTAAGGGGCCAGTTAGCTTGGATAAAAGGGGGATCTGGCGGGATAAATTGTATGGAGAAAAGGAAATTTGAAACTTTCGTATTTACGATATGCGGAAACGCGATTGGGTTGGTCGATAGCGACCCCGCGGTAATTAGCGCAAGTTTGGATCGGTGTCTGCGGGGTCGTCGACGTCATTTGTTGTCAATTCTTTTCACTCGGCTCCTTTTCCGCTCCCAGATGATTGAACAAGGTCGACGACCCCGCAGGCACCGATCCAAACTTTCACTAAATACCGCGGGGTCGCTATCGACCAACCCAATCGCGTTACCGCATATCGTCCATATCACCATCTCCCATACACATTTCCCGTCAGATACCCCCTCTAAGGAGGATGAGGAATTGGTTGAGTGCCTTGAATGACGCCTCGGGCCATGATGTCCTCCATTAACAGGGGATGGAGAGCCGCTACCTCCCCGACGCCGATTAGTGGAACCTGGACCGGAAGAATTGGCGTTTTTGGCCATTTGTTGATATAGTTTTGGGTTTTTGAAGGAGTAATAGCGGACAAAAAGAAATAGGACAAGTTTTACATGGTTGAAATTGAAAGTTGAATAAGTTATGGTGCTAGCCTTTTGGTTGATATTTATGGTCGATGGAGGAGGAATTTTGAGAAGCAAATTCAACTTTGTTTTGTTTTGTTGCTTGATTTGAATGAAAATAATTTTCGGGCGTAGAAGTTTGTATGCAATTGCAAAATTTAGAACGCGCAAAATATCCTTGAAATACATGGAATATTTGCTAATTCTAACATATGCAATACAATTTTTCTGCAAACGCCCGATATAATTAGAATCGAATTCGAAGCAAAGAAAGAAAGAATAATTGAATCGAATCGAAAATTCGAATCAAGTTCAAATCTACTTCTTCTTGTTGAACAAGTTGTTCTTCATCGAGTAAAACGTCCTACCAGGAAAAGGCATTGAAATTCAAGGTTTACGCGTCATTATTCAAATATGTCGATGCAAGAGCTTGTGGCGAATATTGACCACTTGGCATTCGATGTAGAATATGCACTGGAAAATCAGCTGGGAGCGCAGTTGCTGCCCTTCAAGGGCATGGACAGTAAGTCTGAAATCATAGATAGGGTACTGTGGGGTAAACCCGGCCATGGGATAAACCCGGCCATCTATCTGGCCGCCGATTTAAAAGTCAGGACAGGAGGAGTTAAGAAAGGTTTTCTGTAGCGGTTGCATAGTACGTGGAAGGGGGGTACTTTTTGTAAATCGAGATAATATGCCTATCGGATTCCCCATCAAAAACTGCATATGTAGATGAAGTTTTAGGAAAAAATTTGTTCAGGCATCATCGAGATATTGATGGGTAAAGGTGGGCAGGTCGCATTTTTGCCGTTTTTCAACGTTTTTAGCCATATTTCAGCAACCGAAGAGCTTAGAGGGCTACAATTTGGTACACACATACATCCCATAGGGACCCAAGTCTGGACCAATTTTGAGCCCAATCGGCCACCTGTGTGGCGAGATATAGCGTCACAAAGTGCATTTCTGTACATTTTGCACCTGTTGCAAATTTAGTTTTTTGAATACCATGGCGCGAATACATGCCCTGCACGGTGTAAAATTTTGACAGAAAGTAGAGAAGAGTTAGGCCTAAAAACTTTAGTACTACCGCAAAAAATCTCTATGATTGGAATTGGGACTACAGTCCTCTCGAATAGTAAAAAATACAGCAAAAATTTTCCCGCCTTTTTTAATTTTCAAGATAAATGAGCAATACCACTGAAATTTTTTCCTCGTAAGTAGCCTACCTTATGTAGAATTTGATGTAGATTTCAAAAATAACATTGTTTTTCCCAAAAAATTTAACCCCTAGCATATAATTTTGCAAAAGTAGTATATTTTTGTGAATTTTGGGTAAGGGTTAAATTTTTTGGGAAAAACAATTTTATTTTTGAAATCTACATCAAATTCTACATAAGATAGGCTACTTAGAAGGAAAAAGTTTCAGTGGCATTGCTCATTTATCTTGAAAAATAAAAAAGGCGGGAAAATTTTTGCTGTATTTTTCACTATTCGAGAGGACTGTAGTCCCAATTCCAATTATAGAGATTTTTTGCGGTAGTACTAAAGTTTTTAGGCCTAACCCTTCTCTACTTGCTGTCAAAATTTTACCCCGTGCAGGGCATGTATTCGCGCCGTGGTATTCAAAAAACTAAATTTGCAACAGGTGCAAAATATACAGAAATGCACTTTGTGACGCTATATCTCGCCACACAGGTGGCCGATTAGGCTCAAAATTGGTCCAGACTTGGGTCCCTATGGGATGTATGTGTGTACCAAATTGTAGCCCTCTAAGCCCTTCGGTTGCTGAAATATGGCTAAAAACGTTGAAAAACGGCAAAAATGCGACCTGCCCACCTTTACCCATGAATATCTCGATGATGCCTGAACAAATTTTTTCCTAAAACTTCATCAACATATGCAGTTTTTGATGGGGAATCCGATAGGCATATTATCTCGATTCACAAAAAGTACCCCCCTTCCGCCTATACTACAGGCTACTCTCAATCCTTACAGAAAACGTCTCTTAATTTTGCCTCACGCGGTGCTATTTATTACAATTTTCTATTTTTAGAGTCCGGCGCTGCTGTTTGCGTTTTCTTCGCCAGTGGTCAAGGATGCGTGAATGGGGCTCAGTGTCCCTGTCGGCATATTTTCGGCGAAAAAACCGTCGTCTGCAAGCATTGGCTGCGTGGTTTGTGCAAGAAAGGCGATCAGTGCGAGTTTTTGCACGAGTACGATCTGTCCAAAATGCCGGAATGCTATTTCTTCTCAAAATACAGTAAGTTTTATGGCTCATTCACATATCGGAGGCATGGCGTACGCCGGGCGCACGCTCGGCGCTATGGGGCGTACGCCAACACGTGAGCCTGGGGGTGAGGGAGTATGTTGAGCGCATCCCCACCCCTACCTCTTCATTCCCCCACCCGTTCCCCCAGAAAAAAGGAAAGTAACATACCACCCTCAGCATACCCCCAGAAAAAAGGAGGTACACATAGCCCCACGCGTACCCCCAAAAATTTTATTTAGCAGCTCCACACACGTCTAGCCCAAGAGCAACCACTTAGTTCTACACTTTCATGTACTCCTATACAACTATAGTTTAGAAGTACGTGAATCACCGTTTTACGTGTAACCAGAGTAAATATTGAACAAATGGAGGACAAAGAAATCAAGTAACACAACGGAACTGTCATATTCAACGGAACTGTTATACTATTACGGTTCCAGGACGTAGAAGTAAGATAGACGTTATCCCTTTAGGAGGGAAAATTTTGGGTTGTAGGATTTTGAAAAAAAAGTCAGATCATCCTACAACGTGTATCCTCAAACTCGAAATTGTTTTCGACGGCAAAACTTCCATAATAGGATATCCATAATTTCAATAGTAGGATCATAATTTTTATAGTAGGATCCATAATTCATAGTATGTATCCATAATTTTCTACATAGTAGGATATCCGTAATTTTCAGCTTTTCAGCAAAATCCGGCAAATTGTAGGATAAAAAAATATCCGACGCCTATTTGTAGGATCACACATGTGTGACATTTCCCTCCTAAAGGGTTATCAGTGTACAGTAGTTTTTTTAACAAGCGTCAAGAAACAGACAGAAACGCAATTATCAACATGTACAGAACAACTCAAACATTTTCATGACCGACTGGTTCACAATCGCTCCAGTAGATTCTGCACTCCAACACAGTAGGACTGAGCGAGATCAATGTTGCCCTTCTCCAGCGCGCTGGTCACTCTTTTTCAAAGTTCAAAATTCCGCATTGCACCAGTTCAGGACAAGACTGGTCAATTCCATCCAGCTCCTGCCGCACCTCACCTTGAATGGATGGAGGACACTTGGCATTGAGCTTGAAAAGACGCATTGCGTGAGACACGAAGGCACGGTGTTCTCCAGCATCAAAGGGTGCGACTACCACTTCCACTTCCACATCAGCAACTGGCTCTGCATCATCATCACATGTCTTGTTGTAGGAGAGCAGCTCCTTCAGTTTCTTCTCCACCTCATTCTTCCAGTGCATGAACTCTGCAAACAGTTCACTTCAGCTCATTGTACGTACGTTACATACATAGGAATGTAATGGCAATGTATCACACATATTGCGCATGTGTATGAAGTAAAAGATAGAAACGTACAAGAATTTAGAAATATCTCATCGTACGTACGTTACATACATAGGAATGTAATGGCAATGTATCACACATATTGCGCATGTGTATGAAGTAAAAGATAGAAACGTACAAGAATTTAGAAATATCTCTTCGTACATACGTTACATACATAGGAATGTAATGGCAATGTATCACACATATTGCGCATGTGTATGAAGTAAAAGATAGAAACGTACAAGAATTTAGAAATGGACTCACCAGAGACTGAGTCGAATTCCTGAATAACCACAGTGAACACCTTGCCATGCTCATTAGTCAGGTGGTTTCTCAAATCTGCGATGCGATGCCCTCCATAAATGCATCCCTCCTCCAAACACTTGATGTGCGAGTGCTGCGCTTTCGCTTCGTCTCTCTCCTTCTGATGAAACTTCGCCCTGTGGGTGCACAAAGCGTCACTCGACGAAAATAAGCTCTGGTAGAATTCGCATGAAAACTTCTTTGCTGCAGCTGCGTCTCGCTCCTTTTCCTCCTTATGATGCTCGTTCTTATCCACAATGCTTGACTGGATGAGAAAAGCTTCGAACAGTACTTGCAGACTATGGGAGGACATGATAAAGCCGCTAGTTCACTCACACAGATAAAATAGTTCACGCAGATAAAATATACTTCGCCAAGGCTCTTGACTTCGCTGTTGTTTTCGTCGGAGTTCAAAACGGCCGCGCTCCGTGTCACGTACTCCTAAAAAATAGTTGTATGTATAGGAGTACATGAAAGTGTAGAAGTAAGTGGTGGCTAATTCCACCCCAGATGAACCTGGTGTTGGACTTCACCACCTCTGATTTGGTTCATATTTTGCATAATAGTAGTAGTATACGATATGATGTTCCACCCAAAATTTTAGCTCCATACTCCCTGTGGTTCCAGAACTATGACCCCTCAAAGGTCAAGGTTCGGAGCTGAATTGGCCATGACGTGGTCCTGTTTGAGCCCCTTTATCTCAGGTTCTAGACTGATAAATGATAGCTTGTGGCACACCATTCGAAAGCTCTTGATCTGCTCTTTCACGATAGGCTATTCAAAAAAGGCATTGGTGTAACCCTTTATACTAGACACTTGCAATTTAAAACTCTCAAGGCGATTTTCTCAAAAACCCATCTTTTAATTTTTATTTTATGGTGATTTTTGGAAAGAACGCACCTTGTTTACCCTATTTTCGAGTTAAAACTCGTGTGTATTTGGCTGACACATGGAAAAATGACGAAAATGTGACTTTTTTGTACTGCGGTACGAGCAAGGGAAAGCGGGCTAACTCAGTGTTAGAGATCTAGTTGTGTTTTATTCTGCACAAAAAGACCTTTTCTACACATCTTGTAGCAAGGCTATCATTTGTTGACTGCATTTGCTTGTTGTAGTGCCCTACAATAGCAGTATTGTCAAGAATTAACAAAAAGTGCATTATATGCAATTACATCATGCAGTTCTTTTGGCCCACTAAAGGGTTACGAGAAGTTTATTGTGATTTTACACTTGTTTTACTTCAAAAATAGCTGAACAAAATGAGCAAGCATGGTAACAAAGTGATGCTTTACTAAAAAACGATGAAAGTGCACACTTTAGCACAATGCTTGGTCTCTAATACTGACTTGGCATGTTTTTCCTTGCTCGTACCGAAGTACCAAAAAGTCACATTTTCGTCATTTTTTCATGTGTCAGCCAAATACACACGAGTTTTAACTCGAAAATAGGGTAAACAAGGTGCGTTCTTTCCAAAAATCACCATAAAATAAAAATTAAAAGATGGGTTTTTGAGAAAATCGCCTTGAGAGTTTTAAATTGCAAGTGTCTAGTATAAAGGGTTATACCAATGCCTTTTTTGAGTAGCCTATCGTGAAAGAGCAGATCAAGAGCTTTCGAATGGTGTGCCACAAGCTATCATTTATCAGTCTAGAACCTGAGATAAAGGGGCTCAAACAGGACCACGTGATGGCCAAATCAGCTCCGAACCTTGACCTTTGAGGGGTCATAGTTCTGGAACCACAGGGAGTATGGAGCTAAAATTTTGGGTGGAACATCATATCGTATACTACTACTATTATGCAAAATATGAACCAAATCGGAGGTGGTGAAGTCCAACACCAGGTTCATCTGGGGTGGAATTAGCCTGGTTGCTCTTGGGCTAGACGTGCTCCACACACCCCACAAGTACCTCCTGCGTACCCCACCATAAAACCCGTGCCCACGTCTGCCTGTTGGCTAAAAATTTCAGATGCATGCAGCAATAAGGAATGTCCTTTTCGTCATATCGATCCTGAGAGTAAAATACGGGACTGTCCCTGGTACGAAAGAGGATTCTGCCGACACGGTAAGTGAAGCAGTTATGTAAGTTGTTACGTACTGCGTAGGGTACTGTGGGGTAAACTCGGACGCCAAAGCTTTTCTGAACTTACCGCTTCAGCAAAATGATGAACATGGTAGCTTATTTGAAGGAGGAGAGTTCAAGGAATCGATTGGTAGAATACTTGTCTCAATCGGTCGTATGGTTGCTGAGATATACTGAGTGTCCGGGCTTACCCCCGTGTACGGGTTTACCCCACAGTACCCTACAGCCTACACAGTACCCTACGTTACACCCCCTGCTGTTTTAGGCCCCAACTGCAAACACCGTCACCGTCGTCGTGTGATGTGTCCCCTGTACTTATGCGGGTTCTGCCCTTCCGGAAAGGAATGCAAATTCTTCCATCCTTCCTTCGATATTCCCCCAGCAGAACCACACATGTCTGGCAGACAGCGGTTCGGCGCGGGATTCGGTAACATCATCTGCCACAACTGCCACGAAAGAGGGCACAAGGCGACGATGTGTCCGAATTTGCCTAGCGGCCAACCGCTGGTAAGATATGGGGTGCTTTGGGGTAATTAGGGAACAGGGTTAATTTGGTAAACCCGGCCATAGGAAAATCCGTCCGGTAAGATAGTGGGGTAAAATAGGGTAACAGGGTAAATTGGGTAAACTCGCCAAAGGAAAATCGGTCCGAATTTGCCTAGCGGCCAACCACTGGTAAGATATGGGGTGCTTTGGGGTAAACCCGACCATGGGAAAATCCGGCCACCTAGAAGATTCAGGGCTGCATATCGCAGCAACCAATGGACCGATTAAGACAAGCATGATATCAATCGATTCCTTGAACTCTCCTCTCTCCTCATCATTTGCTGAAACAGCGAGTGAAGTGAAGCTTATTTAGGTGGCCGGGTTTACCAATAGGTTCCCTAAGACAAGTGCTTTAGTGTAGGAAAGGCAGGGTGATGTTCATAAATTACGTCACGCAATTGTGTCTTTTAGTATTTAGCGCGTGGAGATGTATGTTATTGCAGGTTTCTCAGCTTAACCCCTCCGCATCTGCTACTAGAGGGCAGGGGTTAAGCGGCGGTGGAGGCGATAGGATGATGGTTCATCATGCGAAAACGCCACAAATGCAGCTTGTGCATGAAAAGAAACCACTTCAGGAGGTGACGTGTTACAAGGTAAGGGATTGGATGGGGGAGCCGGGGGATTTGAACTCGGGGGAATTCGGCACCTCTTCTTATCTACCATGCAGTAATTTTGCGCCTCTGGCAGCTGAATTTGGGGCGCAAATAGAAAACTGGGGCGGAAAATGCGCCTCAAGTTTCCACGTACTTACCCCCCAGGGAAACGCTTCACCTATTTATTATTCCCTCTACGTATAATAATAGTATACATTCCTGTTGTTACTATCCTGCGCTATACACCTTCTGCTTTTTACAGTGCGGCGAAAAGGGTCACTACGCGAACAAATGCAACAAGGGCGCGCTGGCCTTCCTGTCTCAATCCGCCCATCTCACGCAGGAAATAAGGCAGAAAGAGGAGTTTGAGCGCTTTGGCGATAGACCTCCACCCCGCCATCACATGGTACAACCGCCTAGAGGAGGGCCCAGTGGTAGGCCGTTCATGCATGGGGGTAGGGGAAGAGGAGGAATGATGGGAAGAGGAGGAATATTGCAACCGCCGCCTCAAATGCAAGCACCGCCGCCACAACAACAACAACAGCAGCAGTTTGGAGGGTTGAAAAGGGCGGGAGAAATGATGAGGTAGTGTTACGGTACGTAGTTATTGGTGTGGAATTGGAGGTAGGGTACTGTGGGGTAAACCCGGACACCGAGTACTGTATATCTCAGCTTTGAGACCGATTGAGACAAGTAATTCTACCAACGATTCCTTGAACTCTCCGCTTTCAAATGAGCTACCATGTTCACAATTTGCAGAGGCGGCAAGTTTAGAAAAGCCTATTTTAGGTGTCTGGGTTTGCCCCGTGTCCGGGTTTACCCCACAGTACCCTATTTGTAGGCATGTTATGCATGTACGTATGCTGTGTATGTACGTAATTTAGCTTTATGTACAACGGCCCACCCATAGGATACTCGTGGCAGTTTCATCCTAGTGTTGTTTCTGTTGGTTTGGCGGGTTAGGTGAGGTCGCGCGTTATGCGAAATAAAATCATCATCATCATCATGTTGTTGTGTGCATGTATTGATGTAGTGATGTAAGCGGCACATTCGGAATGAAGCTGTTTGTTGGTGTGGATGGATTTTTTATTGAGAAAGAATCTGTTTATTTTGGTTCACAATTATGATAGTTATTGACTGTTGACATAATAAATTTCCCATTTTTCGGAACAGTGAGTATTTTGCACAAGCAGCCTTTGTATGTGCCTACAGGCGGGTATCAAAAAGACGCAATGATTCCATGATGTCTTCATTATTGAGGCAGTAGTCCATGAACTCTTTCTTTGTAATGGAATTTGTTGCGGCGGAAAATCGCTGAAAAGTCCTCATTTTCATATGGGGTACTATGGGGCAATTCCTGCCATGGGAAAGTCCAGGCACATAGGTAAGTTTCAGGGCTGCATGCGTATCTCAGGGACCCAATGGACCGATTGAGACGATTAGTGTGGGGCAAAACCGCACGTGGGGGAAATCCGTCCACTTACGGCGCTTTTACCCCCATCAATCCTAGGTTGTAAAGTTATGGCTAGGAATGAAGAAACGGAGGCAGAAGTTCCCGAGATACATGATCGAGAGTCATGTTTTGAATGGGGGTAAAAGCTTCATAGGTGGGCGGATTTTCCCCATGGGTCGGTGTTGCCCTACGCTGCCCTACGTACTACATTTATTTTGTAGTATGTACCCGAAGAGTAGTTGCGGTCCGTTCCGCAATATCTTTCTTGGAGTAGGGAGGTTTGTGATTTTCCTTGCCCAGAATCTCAAAAATTGCATTGATCAGTTGGGAAATATCCTCTTTGTCAATGCGGCCTTGCTTCTTGCGATCGTACAAACTGAATAACCATTCCAATCGATCTTCTTCCGTGCCTCGAGTGATGGTGGATACAAGTTGGAGCAAATCCTGCAAGAAAAACAATTATTTTGTTTTAGATTATGAAGTTAGAATATTAGGCTAACCCAGCAGGACTTTGATGCTTCACTGCTGATAAAAGTGGTGCAAATTTAGTTGCATAGAGCAGCGGGCTAACCCTTGAGTATGATGTTTCACTGATGTGTGAATAGAATAGAATAGTGCCCACTTGAAATGAGACGAATCCTTGGCTCTGCTTGTCGAACGTTGAGAATACGAAATCTGCATAGGAATGGTTGGTGGTATATGGAAAGAGGTCACCATAAACGTCACGAAATCGCTCCAATGTCAGTACGCCGCTTGGACACTGCTGAAAGCAAAATTTTGCGATCCAGTTCTCGTAAAAAATTATATTTGTGATAAAAGAAATAGTACTGTTTATTTGTATTTATACACACACAACACACACTACGTAAGCTACAATGCAATTTCACTATATTCACACAATTGCTGCATTTTATTATTTTTTACACAAAATAATCAAAACTACAGTACCTAACCTGCTTGAATCCTCGATAAATTAGCTTGATCTCTTCTTTGGAAAACTTGGTGGTTTCTGCTAAATATTCCAGGCTGTCGGGTTTGTGCCGCTTTTCTGCGAATTCCAAAATTTTGTTGTCATCCGCATCATTGCCACCTGAAAATATTGACCACATTTAATTGGTAAATTAAACTTCTCCTGTTATTTTTTCCATTTTTATTTTACCATAGAACATTTCAAAATTTACCTGGAGTGCTCTTCAGCATATGATGCATTTTTAATTTACTTAGTCTGCGTAGTCTAATAGTTTGAGAAAGAGCAAAATGAAAATATTGACTCTACCAGTCTACTGTATACTAGCTTGCTGCAAGTCGAGATAACAATTAAATTTTCGAACGAAATTTTATACAATTCCTTGTCACCTTACCTTTATTTGTTTTACTCGATAAGGACACGGGAATTCCGACTTTTTGACGAAGTTTTGTTGTAACATTTGACACCAAAACCGAGGCTGCCATGTTGTTTTTAATTGGAAGCAGCAGCTTTATCAGTGCCTCAGTTCTCAGTATAGTTTTAACGGTGGGAAAAAATTGGCCTCAGCTATTATTTCTTATCTTCCCACAGTTTTCCAACATACAATATTGCCTCGAAGTTGGAAAGCAGCCAGTGCTTGCCATTTGATAAAGTGACGGGAAGGATTGGGTTACAACTTCCCCTGCTTGGCTGCTATCATGACATTCAGAGAGCGATCATTAAGCTTCGACACGGAAATTCAATAGGCCTAAAACTTGATGGAAACCAAAAGTGGGGAGTATGACATTTTGAATAGTAAGTTTTTGGAAAGGGGGCTAAGAGAGAGGAGACGTCTCATTACCACAATGTCACAATATAGCACATGCATTATGCATGCTAGCATTCGACATACCAACCTAATCCTTGCGTCATCATATATAATAGTCAGACAGTAAGTAGTTGCAAGTGCAAAAGTAGTCAGACAGAAGCAATACAGGACTAGAAGCTTTGAAAATCGACAACAAATCTCGCTTTATTTTTTTCCGGAGACAGGCTAAAAAAAGCTGCTCGGCCTTTTTTGGTGGGTCCAATGTCCGCGTTTATGTTTTCTCATGTCAGTTCGTTGGCAATGTTGCATTATTTATTTTGAAAAGATCATGCCACGTCGACTTCATAGTGAATATTAATGAGATAATTATTTTTCTTTAGGAGGACGTACTGTACGGTGGCCTAAAATTTTTGGGCCGTACAATTAGGAGAGACAGAATATCTGCTCGCGGAGCGAGCCCACGGGGGGTTTGAGGGGCGGAGCCAGGAATTTGCTACGTAATACTGTACGTACGTACTGTACTTTACGTACGTTAATGCGACCATGGACCAAACACTGATTTCAACTACGCTAGATTACATTTGCGACAATGGCGCAGTTTCGAAAATCAGTGTTTGGTCCATGGTCGACGGATACTCTCACTGCTATAAATTTTGCCGCGTATCGGGGACCTACCTACCTACACGTACAAGTACTACACTACGTACATTTAATGTAATTTACATACTGTACGGTACATACTAAACTAAATTACATACTAAATTAAATAATACTAGTCTTCATCGCTCCCACTACTACTCTCTTCTTCTCCTTCTTCGCCCTTGGTACTGGATTGATGGCATTGAGTGAAGTATGGCTTTGTTCATAAATTACGTAACGCCGAAATAGGGGGGAGGGGGGTTTGGCCCAGCGTTACGGTTGCGTTACTTTACTGGGGGGGGGGGGGGGGGGGGGTGGCGCAGTAAACCGTAACGCCGAATTTTTGGTGCACTAGCACTATTGATGCCCAGTACCCATGGTGGAGCACGACTTTTGCTTTCAAGGCATCTGGTAGGATTAATTGATATCAAAACTAGCAGTAATACTAAAAGCAATAATATATAATTCTGCTTAGGGGAAGAATGGAAGACTAGTGTAAACGCACAGAGCATCCCTGGCAGATATTGGCCCCAATTTTTTGGGTATTTGAAATATCCAATTATTTGGATATCCAATTAATTGGGTTTTACGAAACCATTACATTGGGTTTTACGAAACCATTATAATGGGTTTTACGAATCCAAAAAATTGGATTCGTTAAACCCATTACAATGGTTTGGTAAAATTATCGATTTTTACGAACCCAATTAATTGGATTTATCCAATTTTTTGGATTCGTAATATCCATTATAATGGTTTCGTAAAACCAAATGTAATGGTTTCGTAAAATCCAATTAAGGGGGGGTGTGGGGGTTTTTTTTTGTTGGTGTGGGGGGGGTTTTGTTTGGTTTGGTTTTTGGGTGTTTTTTTTGTGGGGGGTTTTTTGGTGGGTTTTTTTTGTTGGTTTTTTGTGGGGTTTTTTGTTGGTTGGTTTTTTTTTGGTTTTGTGGGTGGGAGGGGGTTTGTGTGGGTTTTGTTTTTTTTGGGTTTTTTGGTTTGGTTGTGGATGTTTTTTTTTTTTTTTTTTTTTGTGGGGTTTTTTTGGTTTTTTGTTTTGGTTTTTGGGGTTGGGTTTTTTTTTGGGGGGGTTTTTTGTTTTGTGGGGTTTTTTTGGGTTTTTCTTTTGTTGGGGGGGTTGGGGCGTGGCGGTGTTGGGTGCGGTGGGGGGGCGGCTTGGGGGTTGGTGGTGGGCGGGTTTGTTTGTGGGGTGGTGTGGGGGCGTTTTGAGTGCGGTTTTTTGTCGTTCCTGTGTTGAGTCTTTTGCGATAGGAATGCGAGATTTTGGGGTGTCGTGAACTGCTAGGGAAAGCTTGCCTTAATTGGATATCCAATAAAATGGTTTCGTAAAACCCAATGTAATGGTTTCGTAAACCCAATTAATTGGATATCCAAATAATGGGATATTTCAAATACCCAAAAAATTGGGGCCAATATCTGCCAGGGATGCTCTGTGCGTTTACACTAAGTCGTCCATTCTTCCCCTAAGCAGAATTATATATTTTTGCTAAAAGCATGTCATGTACTATTGCATTCTGTAATGCATACATAGCCTACTATGTAGATGTAAATACAACATAATGTACTGTACATTACATCAGCATTGATCTAAACGTTACGTTACGTTTTGGTGGGGGGGGTGTGGCTCTAGCGTTACGAAAACGTTACATAGGGGGAGGGGGGTGTCAGCGATTGCATTTTAGCGTTACGTAATATATGAATAAAGCCTATAAATATAAGCCGCAGCAACAACGCACAAAGAAAAGAATCATCAGGGAATGGGCCATGATGATTGAACCAAATGCAAAGTAGTACAGCGTTTGATGACAGTAATTATCTGCCATTGGGTCGTCAAAATTCGGCATCCAAATCCCAAAAACCCATACATCACCTGAAGAATAAGAACAGGCGAAATAATCTGTTGTATTTTTTGGATATCCAGAAATTATTATTTGGTTTTTACTAAGCCAAATAATTAGATATTACGAAGCCAAAGAATCGATTTTTTTAAATTATATTTGGGTTTGCAATTTTTTGGGTCGTTTTACGAAATTAAATATTTAAGAAACGTTTTCTGTAGCGGTTGCATAGTACGTGGAAGGGGGGTACTTTTTGTAAATCGAGATAATATGCCTATCGGATTCCCCATCAAAAACTGTATATGTTGATGAAGTTTTAGGAAAAAATTTGTTAAGGCAACATCGAGATATTCAAGGGTAAAGGTGGGCAGGTCGAATTTTTGCCGTTTTTCAACGTTTTTAGCCATATTTCAGCAACCGCATGGCTTAGAGGGCTACAATTTGGTACACACATACATCCCATAGGGGCCCAAGTCTGGACCAATTTTGAGCCCAATCGGCCACCTGTGTGGCGAGATATAGCGTCACAA